>CM054814.1:0-35931 GCA_028984105.1 Lavandula angustifolia
CTTAATGAGTCCAATTTCTCCTTTTTTGCTTTATTTTTAAATGTCTACCTAATGAAAAATGCTAGCCGTTGATCGAGGAAATGGATGGATGAGATCGGATCTCATATCTCGTATGAAAATAAGATCTTATTTAATCCATTCCCTACATATATATAGGAGAATAAAGCGGGTGGAAAAAAAAACACATTGTATACAAGTATAAAATTTGCTTCCGGTATACGAAATCCCAAAAATTCTCCCCCACTTATACTATAGTAAGGTTTTAGTATAAAATGAGTGGGTTACGGTACTAACTAGTACAAACTAACTTAGCTATTTATTACTTTGCGACTTCTTCCACTTATAAAGAAGTTTACTGCGAGTCCTAAGTGGAGAGCATCCCTACCAATCCTAAGCCACAAACATGCTTCTCGTAAGCGAAATTGGTAAGCTCTTCTTGAATGGATCGGCTAGGTTGTCCTCGGTTCTAATCTTGTCAATCCCCGGTCTCCTCGATTTTTGAATTCTCATACGATGTGGTACTTCATGTCTATGTGTTTAAACACCTTGTGGGATACGGGTTCCTTAAGAATTCGCCCCTTTGCACCCCGCATTATCACAATAAATTGCGATTTCCGTATTCAAATTAGGAACAATATCAAGATCCAGGAGAAATTCTTGAGCCAAGCGGCTCTTTTGAGGCTCTAGAAGCATCCACATACTCTGCTTCCATGGTAGAGTCCGCAATACGCTCTGCCGTAGAAATGGCTCCACCGCCAAGGTAAACACATAAGTTGAGGTAGACTTCATCTCGTCTCTATCGGCTAGAAATTCGGAGTTTGTATAACCCCAAAGACACAAGAGCTGCAGTGGTAAACAAGTACATAATCTCTAGTCCGTTTAAGGTACTTGAGATTATTTTTTACCCTTGATCCGGTGCACTTGTCCGGGAGTTGGGCGATATCTTGAGACCATGCCTATAGTATATGAGATATTTGGTCTCGTACAAATCATTGCATACGTAGAGGCTATTTCAGACGTCGGAAGCATTTGGTACTAGCCTCATACTTTCTATCTCTTCGGGTGTTTTAGAGTGCTGATTCTTGGATAGAAAAATGTCATTATGCGAAAGGTACTAAACCTTACATGGCATCTTGCGTGCTAAAAGCGAGTAATAACGGTGTTAATGCGGGGCGTTTACAACAAGCTTAACATCCTTTTCTAAGCGATCTCGGATAACCTTTATCCCGAAGATGTAAGCAACTTCACCTAAGTCCTTCATTTGAAAGCAGTTAGAATAATCACGTCTTTACGTCGATAACACTTCAACATTGTTTTCAATGAGAAGGATGTCGTCCATGTAAAGTGCCGCTAATCAGTTAACCCAATACGGTATACGCGCACCTTGTTAGGACATGAGACAAAACTATAGGATTTGACTACCTCATCGAAGCGTTGGTACCATAACGGAGAAGCATGATTAAGTCCATAAGTAGACTTCTTTAGCTTCCAAACTAGATGCTCTTCGCCCTCTTTCACATAACCTTATGGCTATTTCATGTAGATGTCTCTACCTTCTTCAAGGTGACCGTTTAAGAAGCGGTCTTAACATCCATCTGCCGGATCTCTAGGTTCATGAGAGGCTGAGTATTGCGAAGGAGAATCCGAATGGACTTGATCATTGCTACGGGCGAGAAGGTCTCCTCATAATCGATACACTCTTTACGAACGTGGCTCCCAACTTGTCACCCTTTCGTTTCCACCTTGGATACCCTATAAACATCATAACCTCAAAGCGTGGCTCCAACTTATCGGCCTGCTTATTTATCACATAAGCGGGACACCCCCAAATCTTTATGTGGTATATAGTGGGCTTGTGCCGCTCCCACGACTCAACTAGAGTCATGTTAACCGACTTGGATGGCACACGGTTCGGTAAATATGCCACGGTCTCTAGGGTATATCCCAAAAGGGAAATCGACAATGTTGCGTAACTCGTCATCGATCCCGACTATACGTAAGAGGGTTCAATCCTCCTCTCGACACACCGTTACATTGAGGTGTGCCCGGTCTTTGTCAACTAGGATGTAATCCCACATTCTTTCAAGTAATCCTTGAACTAGTTCGAGAGGTATTCACCACCACAATCAAATCGTAGCGTTTTGATTTCTCTCCTAACTTCTTCTCCATACGCCTTGAATTTCTTAAAGGGTTCAAAGGAATCGACTTGTGGTGAAGAAGGTAAACATATTCATACCTCATATAATCGTCGGTAAATGTGACGAAGTACTCCATACCCTCCACGAGCTTATGTTGACATAGGTCACACAGAAGTACGAATGAATCAAACCTAATACTTTTGTGACTACATGACTCTTTGCCTTAATAGGCTTGGTCGTTATCTTTCCTTCTAAGTAGGGTTCACAAGTTCGAAATGGTTCAACTTGGAGAGACTCCCGATGATCCGTATTCCACCAACCTTTGAATCTATTCAGATTGATGTGACCTAGTCTTAAGAGCCAAAGATAAGTTTGGTTTACCTTAGAAGATTCTTTCCTCTTGAGCATTTCTTGACGAGGAAGCAACAATAAATATAATTACATAGTTTGGAAGTAATAGTATATAAAGATCCAGCTTAATGGCCCCCCATAGATAAAATCATCGTCTTTCATGATAGAAACATCACTATCAAAACTTGATTTATAACCATCCATGGTTTAAAGTTTTGAAAGCGTAATATGTTTTCCTAAACTTAGGTACTTTTAAAACATCTTTAAGTACGAAAATAGAACTATCAAATGATAGATGTAAATCTCGATTGAATTGCGGGAACTCTCGATCCATTGCCCATGGAGACTACCATCTCACCATCACTTAATTGTATTTTCTACAAGAAACCTTGCAAGGTGTAACAAACATGATAAGTTGCCCACGAATCCACTACCCATTCGTGGGTAGAAGAAGAAACGAGCAGTTTTAGTTTACAAGATGACTCGCGTCTCTTTCTATTACGCCTTGACATCCGGATTATAATTCTTCCGAGTGTCCTTTCTTACCATTCTTGAAGAACATTCCTTTCTCCTTTGGCATTCTCATGCTTAGGTGAGGACCGTCTTCTTACTCTCGGCTTGCTCTTCTTGAAGCAATGACAACTCTTCTTGCTTCTTTTACGGTTTCCACCTTTCGGAGGATTCCTTGAGCTACTAGTGATGTTCAAGACTTGAGCACCCTTACCCTTTCAGATAACCTCTTTGGCCGCTACCAAAGAATTAAGTAACTTACTCGGAGTAATCTCAATCTTAGACATAGCGGTCCTAAAAGCGGAAGTTCTTATAGGACCTCATAAGAGCATTTATTAGGATGGTAAGACTTCTCCTCCACTCTATGAAATTATTTAAACTGTTAGGGTTTGGTTGGTGAGGCTTGTTGGTTTAGAGACGAGCGCTCCGGGTGTAGAAGGGGGGGGTTGAATACATCGAGTGCGATTTCAACTCCAGAGGTTCTACTACGTGGAAACGCTCTTTAATGGAACTTTATCCGTAGTTGGTCGTGACTAAGAAACCACCGATTTTGCTTGGTGGGCTGGAAATTCTGACTTATTAATTTATCCAGGTAAACTACTAGTCGGTACTCTTGAATTGTGTTACTAAACGAGTAAGTTGGCCAAATTAGCTTTCTAGATCGCGCGGTCGAGTATATGTCTGCGAGTTCTATCTACGGCTTGTTAGTGAATAGTAGTTCGGTATAAGAAATGTTGTGGAAGTGTAGGCCTAAAAGGATTTTCTTCTCGGTTTGAAAACGCGTTTTATCTTTGAGTGATTTTAAAAGTTCGAGTTTATCTTTGTAAAAACTTAATCAATGCAACGGTAAATCAACACGAAGCGATTTTAAAGCGATTCGGATACTGCCATATCCTACGTCCCTTTGTCCCAAACAAAATAGGAGTTCTTGATTACTTATACTAAGCAAGTCTCGGTGGATCCATACGTTGGACGGAATACTCTAGTTATAGTTTTAGTGACTTTACAAGTTTCAAACACGAGGTTTGATTTTCTCCATTTAAGAAGGAGTTCTTACAATAAGAACAGTTGATAAGCTTATTATGCATAGAATAGAGAATGGGAACAATGAATCTCTAGAGTAAAGAACTTAAAAGATCTCTTGGTATATGAGTTATTATTTGTGTTAGGCTTTTTGATCGCTAGAGAGTTTGAATGTTTGAATGCTTTGGTTCTCTTGTTGTTCTTCTCTACATGATGTTGGTCCAGAGATAAAACGTTCGGGTGTAGAGGGGGGGTGAATACACACGAAAACAAGTTTCTCAACTTCAAACACGAGCAGTCCTTTTCGGGGAGAGTATCGTCCTGAGCGAGTTCGATGAGACCAAATAAGTTGTTACGGATCGTGTGGCGAGTGGGCGACTTTATTGAGGTGCGCTGGGCGGCTTGAGTTAGAATTCGGTACCGTTCGGCTAAAGTTCGGTAGTGCGGAAATATGTAGGCCCAAATTCGGTTGAGTTTAGAAAATGTTTGTAATAAATCGGTTTCGGTAGTTAGTACGATCGATTAAGCTTTGCGAAACTTCGGTTGAATGATTTTAGAAAATACTTTCGGTATGCGCGGTAATCAATGCAACGGTTAAAACGAGAAAAATGAACACGAGAACACGGGCGGTTTTAAAGTAGTTCGGATCCAACAATCCTACGTCCATTGTCCAGAAAGATCGGGGAGGCTATGTATTATGCTTGAGATAGTCTCGGTTGGTTTGTCTGTTGGACAAACCTTTGGTCTTGAGATTTATGCTTGAGCAAGTCTCGGTTACAAAGTATCAAACTAGAGTGTTTGACAAACTCTCCAACTATGAAGGAGTCCTTTACAATAAGGATGCGTTCAAATATGAACTCCTTCGTCTAAGCTATGGATATGAAGCTGTTGAGCTTAGGTTAGAGGGATAGGGAATGAGAAGGTGGCTTCTAGAGCGACGAACGGTTACGTAAAGACTTAGGTTCGTGTTCGGGTCGCTTGGATACTAGAGGCTTTATAATTACGGTTGACTTGGTTCCACTGTGAACGGGTATGTCGTCTTTCGCCGGAGATTACTCTTTGAACCTCTTGCGGGGAAGGCGAGAGCGTTTTGAGTTGCTCGTGAATACTCGTGTGTTCTTTGATTTCTAAGTTCGCTCGTAGTTGTCGTGAGCATCAATTTGAATTGTATCCCTCTATTTATAGTGTAGAGCGAGGATAGATCCGTTGGAGACGATGATCCTTGTGTCTCTCTCTTTTGGGTAGCTAACGGCTCTTTTAAAGTATGGTTGCGGTGTCCTTTCCCTCCATTTACGGAAAGCCGCTCGTTATTGGTCGAGGTTAAGGAAAGTAGGTGAGGCAGAACACACTTCAAAGTAAATGCGGAGCGACTTCTCTCTTAGTGTATGACTCAGTTGATTTAGACTTAGTGAATTCGACGGGAAGCGTACGCGATTCTTGAGTCGATCTAAATTCGATAACATGCTCTGTTTGAGTCGGCTCTGCGAAAATCAGCTCAGAGTTCGGTGACCTACTCCTACTGAGTTCGGTTCCGGCTGACTCCTCCTTTCGATATCTTTGTTCTTCTTTGAGCCCAGTATCATTTGAGTCTTCTTCTTACAGTACTAAAAATTTGGTAATCTGCGGCGCTGAACCAGCGAAGAGTGTCTATTGAGTACGAAACCTCGGAGGCAGAACAACATATTACCCTTTGAATGGTTCGTCGGTCAAAGTAGAGTCTTGGGATCTTCAAATCTTGACAACTATTCGGAGCAGGCTTGGAGTTATCTCTCAACCGTTGTGAGAAAAGGCGAATCATCTCCCAACATTTTCCCCCTTATTTGATGATGCCAAAACCTAACACTATGACTATCGGAAACAGAGCTCCTTACAAGTATTACAAGTAGAATCGGTGGAGTGGTTCTTTAGAGTCTTGGGCTGCGGGGAAATCGGGGAAGAAATATCGAGCTTATACGGAAAACTAATCGGCAATTTCTCCCTTTCTAACAACATTTTCCCCCCATCTAAAAGCAATCTAATAGATCAGAATCTAACAAGGTACAACCTGATAGAGTAAAAAATATATATTCAGTGAGTGTGTGAGTCAGTAATCACTTGAGTGATTATGTGTGTTAAGTATAAAGACAAACAAGGCCATATAGATAATAAGGAATTGTCAGGGCCGAACAACAGTGATGTTTTATATATATAATGAATGGTCAGTACAGATACATCAACTGCTATTCTATGAAAACAAAACATAAGAGAAATACAGAAGCTATCTATCATCTGAACTGCTGAATCCTGTCTTTGAAGTCCTTTAATTTTGATTAAGGAAGAGGCTGTCCATACATTACGTAAGTAGTCTTCCTCGGCTTCGGTATCTCCGGCAAGTCGGCGGGCTCATCTTCATCCAAGTGTCTTGCTTGGGCGGCATCTTTAATCTCCTTCTCAATTACTCCATAATGAACGAGCCGTCTAGTTTCGGTGGGGGAGGCATGATCCTTGGAGTTGGGACTCTGACATCAATTTTATCTGCTATGGCCTTCTTAACTCTAGCAAATATCTCTGGGTCGGTCTTCAGAAGCCATTCAGCAAATGCGATAGACTTGTGCATCTCAAGCCAGTATCTCCAGAAATAGTATCTCTTGATGTAATCTGCCTTTAGTGACTCCCACCTTTGAGTTCTTTCCCATGGCATCCATTTATCCACTCTGGGCCATCTGTTAATTTTAAGATCAATAGGCTTCACGAGTCTTATGTACTTATATGGAATATACGCCTTCTAAGGTATCCTTTGGCTAGCTTCCTTCTCGGCCTTGGCCTCGGAGCTTCTAAGTACGCGATGTCGAGCCTTTCTCTTGCTTTGCTTCTATTTGCCTTTGCTACGCTCCTCAATATAGATACCTCTCCATCGATCCCAAATTTCTTGCATTTCAAGCTCTTGACTCTTCGAGGGGACATAGTAGGGTACATGAACTTCTTGTTACGAATCGGCGGGGAGTAGATGATTTCTCTTTTGAAGTACCCTCCTGACAAGTTGTCTGCTGCTGCTGCTGCTCTTTCTCCTTTTCTTTATCAGCTTCATCGCTCAGCTTTAATTTTCTAGGAGGCAGCCTTGTCCCAGACTTCCTACCTCCTGCTGGGGCCTTAATCTTTCCTTTGGCTGGCTTTTTCTTTGTCTTGTTAGCGGCCTCGGCCCTCGGCAATTTCTGCGGCAAGCTTTTCGTCGGCGGCTATCCCGAGCTTCATCCTCGGGAGTCTTTGTATCTTCTAGCTTTGTTTGAGGGAGGGGTTGGAAGCTTCGGTATCTTCTGCTCTTTTCGACCTTTGGAGGAGGCAGAGGAACCTCTTCCTCTTCTGACTCCTCTTCTGCGTACTCCGCAATCGTCTTAATTATGTCACTTGGAGTTTGTGTTGCTTGAGTAGCGAGAGTCCTTGGGTCCTAAGCCACTTGGGTCGGTCTCGGCGGGCACTACATCTCCCTACTCTTTGAGACACCACGGGCATCGCCTTGTGTGGAATGAGTGAATGGACCGGTGGGAGCGAGAATGCGACTTTGAGTAGTTCCGGTCACTTGTCTTTTTCTCCTCGCAGGTACTCTCGGTACCTTTCCTTCCCCTTCGAGATATCTTGGTTTTTCCTCCCCCCTTACGGCATCATGCAAATAGGCCGAGGGGTGGGAATACGAACCTTCTTATCCAGGCACGCTTGTAAGGCTGGCGGCGATCATCTAATGCGTCGCTGCGGCTTTGTGAGTCTCTCATGCGGCTTCGTTTCTCTCCTCGAGTAAGTTGTTATTTGTACTTTTTGTGAGAAGCGTCTGCTGCTTTGTCCGGATATCTTGCAACTTTTTATCCACTCTTTTCCATAGCCTTACGAATTGATTGTAGTCGAGTTCGGAGGCACGAGAGATGGAAGAGACGGATGCGGTGTGGTGGCCCAGGCGGCCTTGTAATCTTCCGAAGCTTTGCTTAGCCCGCCTCCATCAACTTCGGTTGCTCTTCGAAGTTGGCTCGTTAAGTGGCGAGTGCGTCGGTTAGGATCGTTGAGAAATCGGGGGCGAGAGTATTACGAATGGTGGTTACGAGGCCCTTGATCTCGCACTACGAGCACGAGTGGTAGTGCCTCCACGTCTTACGGACGGCACGGGCGAGGAGTCGGTTACGAGTCCCTTGACTCCTCAAGGCCCCGACCATAGACTTCGATCATCGGCTTCTAGAGGCTGGGCGCTACCTCAAAAGCGGACTCAGTAAGAGGCGAGGCTGGTTACGTAGATTTTGAGGTACCGGCCTCGACTAACTGGTCCCGAGGATGCGAGAGGTGGTTCGGCGGTAGAGGTTGGAGCATCCTTGTCCGAGTTGAGTACCCTCATCGGGCTTCTCGGGGCACGAATCACGGGGTGGGTCCGACCATCGGGGTCAAACCCGTCGAGGGTGTCGTTCTGGCCCGGTTGGCGATCATTCGGTAAGGCTTGCATGGCGGCCCTCAAGTCATCCAGGGGAACAAATATCGATGGCTCGGAGTAGCCTATTTTGTCCCTTATGATTAACTTTCTTCGTGGAGTTGTTCGCGGGAGTGATCTTTGGATTAGTACGTTCGAGTAGACCACTCCACAGGCCGGATCAACATATGGAGTCTAGCACCGCCTCGCCGAGTGACTAGATCATTGTGGTTGGCGATCTCGGTATGTGTTCGGCAATCTCTCGGGGAGGCTCTTGATTGCGAGTTGAAGCCTCTATCCGATCGACTTTGATTCGAAGTAGTCTCGGAGAATCTTCAACTTCAATGGGAGGCTGTTGCTTCTCGGCGGGCGGAATCCTGCTTAGTGGAGGGACATCCAAGGGGCTCTTAGTCGTAGGGATCCGGTATGCTTCGACCCCTTGGTCCCGCGGTCTCGCCTCGTTCGGTGGAGACGGCTTTCTCCCTGACGGAGTCTTCTCTAAGGACTCGAGACTCGTCCCTCGGCTGCGAGAGGTGGTTGAAACACCTGCCCTGCAGTACGACCTCGCTGACTTTCTTGAGTCTATTGGTTGGCCTCTTGAGTAGATTTGGGAGGGATCTCTTCCTCGTAGGAGTGGAGGTCTTCGAGTTCTGTCTTGGGGTCGCGGCCGAGACCCAATCTGCGAAGGGCGGCCCTTGCCGCTCCGGAAGCGGACCTTCGTCGGATTAAATGCGCTTGTCGGCATATGCAATGTTATGCATTCCTTGAAGTGCTCTATCATGATAGACGACTTGATGCGTATAGTAATTTTCCCTTTACTACAAGGCGTTGGGAAAGCTTGTCGAATTTCGCGGGTGCGTCATGAACTCTTTGAGGAAGAATTCGGTCAGTTGATCTTCACGTGGTCATAAATAGCCATCATCATTTGTATTTTAGGCCTTGACACATGGTCAAAAGATCCTACACGACTTGTCGACAAGCGATCACAATATAAGCCGATGCCTCGAATTTCGGGAGCATGGCGTTCTTCGAAACTTGCTGCTACGAAAGAAGTTGGCTTTCAGTAAAAGATCTCAAGGTATTCATCCGTCAAGTCATCCTTGTAGCCCACTATCTTTGAATCATCTGTTTGGGAAGTTTGAAGCTTCTACGAAGAGCTTCTCCGATAGACATCGTCTTTATCTACGAAATGGCGAGAGGGGTCTCCAAGCTTGTATGGACAACATATACGCATCGGATATCACCCTCTACGGACTGCGAGTTCAAGTCCAACTCGACAATCGGCGCGGGAGGAAGTATGTCGGCTTCCTTGGCGAGAAATCCCTCTAAGTCGATCGCTCTTGGGGGCGTCGAAAATCTCCTCCTTATACTCGAGTTCGCGGACGTCAAACTCCATCATGGGTTCACACCAAGCGCGATCCCTCTCCGGGATCTCTTGCATATCAAAGGGGGTGTTAACAACTACACGCGCCATGTTTGTATTACGCAAATCAACGATGTCGGATCGAAAAAATATATATTTTACAAGTATAGTATACGATCTTTGAATGATCAAGAAGAATTTACCGAAGATTTTCTAAGTTTTGAAATTGAGTTTGCAAGGAAGCGAATGCTTTTTCTCGAGAAAACTAGGGTTATGAAAATTTGCGAGTGAAAATGGCGGTTTCTAAACTTTGAATGTGTTTATATATGTTAAAGAAGATGAAGCGGTTAATGAATGCACGGTTCAATTTGAAAGAGCTTTTGAGATGGACGGCTAGGATTTAATGTTATAAAATAGGTAATGATCATTTTATTTGCCTAAGTCAAAATACGGTTGTAAATAGCGAAGAAGTAACTTGATATGACATGCGTTAAATGCGCCACGAGTTCAGCATACTTTACATAGAATGTCGTGTATGTAATGTAAACCGTTATATGAAATGACATTTCATAAGGCATTGAATACGAAGCTGAATCCGAGTCATAAATACCGAGAATATTTCATTGGCAGCGAGTAGAGATACGCAAGCTTATCGGTGAACATCGTAGTCGGTTGATACCTCGTGTAGATGGTTCTTTGAGTCTCTACATACTAAATTTTACTCGATGCGAGAGTGAACATTCCCACTTGCTTAATGCTTCTCTCCACGAATCCACTTACTCACTTTGGGTCGGTAGAGTCCAACAGACCTAGCTCTGCGAAAGTTCTGCGAATGCGGCTTCGGCTAGAGGCTTGGTTAGTATATTTGCCCTTTGGTGGTCGGTATGGATCTTTTCCATCCCGATATCCTTCTTTTCGACATGATCACGAATGAAGTGGTGTCGATGTCCACGTGCTTGCATCTTGTGTGAAATGCGAGTTACAGTGATTGCAGTTGCCTTGGTGCTTTGTCGCGAGAAGATCGGCACTTCGTTACGAAAAGCATCATAGTTGCATAGCTCTTTTGCTGCCTAGCAAAGGATTTGGGCGTAGCAACTTCGGCGGCCGTATATTCGGCTTCGGTAGTCGGCGTCGCAGCGAATGTTGTTTCTTTGAAAACCATGAAATCGGCTTGCGCAGGAAGCGGCACGTTCGAGAGTTGACTTTCGGTCAATTCTACATCTGCGTAGTCGGCATCGGGAATAACTTGAGTTAGTTCAATATTATCATCAGTTGGATACCATAAACCCGTGTCGGGTGTTCCTACGAGATAGCGGAGAATCTTCTTTCTTTGAGTCCGTATGACTCCGCTTAGGATTACTGCCAGAAATCGGCCTTGGAACACCTACAACATAAGTTATGTCGGGTCGAGTATTTGTTAGATATAATAATGAACCCAATAATAGCACGAAATTAAATATGGTCTACTATACTCCCTCTTTATCAAGATCGATTTTCATGTTCGTGTTCATCGAGATCTTGATTGGTTTGCCGGATGTGCCGAACTTCTTGATAAGGACTCGAGTGTATTTGCCTTGATTGATGAAAGTTCCCTTCTCGAGTTGTTTGACTTGAAAACCGAGGAAATAATTCATCTCACCCATCATTGACATCTCGAACTTGTCCTTCATCATTTTCTCAAGCTGTTGACACATAATGGCGTTCTTCGTTTAGAAGATTATGTACATCTACGTAAATCTTGCCCAAGTAGGATATCGTCTTCTAGTCGAATGTTGAATAATGTACATTCTATCGTGCCTTTACGATGAAGAAACTCGGGACGGGGTATCGTACCAAGCCACGGGTTCTTGTTTTAACCCGTGTAGAGTGTTTAGAGTCAGCCGTAGACACTGATGTCCCTGCTTGAAAACCGGAGAGGCATTCTACATAGACTTCTTCTTTCGGCATGCCGTTCGAAACGCAGACTTCACATCCATTTGATAAACTACGAATCGTTGATGTGTTGTGTAGGCTAGGAATAGTCGATTGCCTCCGATCTTGCAGTTGGGGCAAAGTTTCTTGAAATCTATTCCTTGGCTTAGCGATAGCCTTTTGCCACGAGTCTTGCTTTGTTCCTTACTATAACGTTTTTTCATCTCGCTTGTTCTTGAAGACCCATTTAGTTCCAATCACATGTTGATGCGGGGTCGGTCAACAAGCTCCCATACTCCGTTTCTCGTGAGCGATTCGGCTCCTCCTGCGTGGCTATGATCCGATTAGCGTCCTTAAGTGCATCCTCAGCTGGCGAGGTTTTCGGTAGACAAGAAGTAGGAATATAATGTGCTTTCTCCACGACGAGAATCCGGATCTTGTCTTTACGCTTCTTGAAGGATCTCCGATAATTAAATCGAAGTGTGAGCGTCCGGCCACGATCTACGATGTTTCAACTCCTCATCGAGATTTGTTCAACACCAGATAGTAGGTGAGTTAGACATTTTAGTTGTACTATTCTGAGTCACCAGGTTCAGGTGCATTTAGCTCGGGAACTTCATTTGTTCCCCCTGAATTATTATTCTCAGTAGAGGTCTCAGTTACCACTTGGGTTTCTTCATCGACTGAGTTACACGGGATTGAGTCCATTCGGTAGAGTCGATCAATTCGGCTTTACACTGGCTTGGTGAGATTCGATAGACTTATCTTCATTTTCTTCATCTGAATCATCATCCCAACACAGCTGGATCTTTTCAACTTTATCTTTCAAGCTCATATCTTTTAACTGCTTACTGATGTCCTCAGATTTTGGTTTAGAGTTCCTGCTCCTGTCTTCAGTAGGAAACTCATTAAAAACAACATGAGGGCTTTCCTCCACGCAAAGGGTCCGATAGCTAAAGACTACGAAGGCTTTGCGGCAGGGAGTATCCTAAGATGACTCCACAGTCGACTTGCTATCAAAAGTCTTCAGCTGATCCTTCCCATTATTGTTGATAATGCGCGAACATCCAAAAATATTGAAATAAGATAATGAAGGCTTCCTGTCGTTCCATAATTCGTATGGTGTCTTCTTATCTTTGCTTTGTCGGTAGGGATGCATTACGAGTATAACGTGCGGTGTACGTAGCTTACGCCCAAAATTTGGTTGGGAGTCACGAGTGCCGGCGGGGTTCTTCTTTGCTTCTTTGAGTGTTTTATTCTTCCTTTCGGCAACCCCATTTTGTTGAGGCGTGCGCGCGCGGAGCGTCTCATGCTCTATGCCTTCGACTTTGCGAGAACTATTCCACCATCGAGTTAAGGAACTCGGTTCCTGCATACGAGCGTATCTTGATGAACTTGGTGTTCTTCTCGCACTAGAGCTTTTCGAAGCATTGGTAACTCTGTTTTGACGTCGAGACTTGTTGTGCGATAAATATGACCCGTGTGTAGCGCGGTAGTCATAAATGACTACTAAAGCGTACTTTTTGCCTACGATGCGTCCTTTGGAGAGGCCTGGACCGAATAAATCCCGTATCTAGCATTTGAAGGATTCCATTAGCGGCTGAACGTCTTGAAGTTGAGATGGTTGAGTCTTACGTACCGAGGCACCCCGTTACGTTGTCGTTCTTTGCCCGACAAACAAGCTTCGAGGTTGGTGAGTTCGAGTCGGCTACGTAGATATTCTTTTTGAGCGAACGACAACACTTATTTTCCTGTAGATTTATCAATGACATCACGAAACCGGCGTAAAAAATCACACTATTCGAGTTATCACAAAATTGACTAACGAGAGAGAAGATTATCTTTGAAGTCCTTCAACATATGATACTCTTGGAACTATTGCGGTTCCAATCTTTGAGTGTTCCATAGCCTCTAGTATAGCCTTTTGCGTTGTCTCCAAACTTGATTCGGGGTCCTTCTTGATAGTGTAATTCTTGATGGGTCCTTTTCGTATGCCGTATATCTTGAGCATTCATTTGTCCACATACCAAGGGTCCTTGTGCACTGCAAAATAGAATTATATTTAGGTACCCTTTTTTTTTTTTTGGTCCTTAGATGTTAGTTTTGGAAACACTGGATCCGTCTTACGACCACGGTGGTCTCGGACGGCAGTTTCTTCGCACTTTGATCAACATACTTGACCCTTTGGTGGTCGATGCGACTTCGATGCTTTACGGGTTGGGAGTCACGATCTTACGAGTAGGTGGACTGCGACCTTTGCCTTATGTAAGGCCTTCTTTTTTCTTCTTGAGACTCTTAGGTCCTCTTCGACTATAGGATCATAGTAATATGACCCATCTTGAGAGTTTGGATGTGTCGGCTGCGGAGGTCCCGTATTGATCGGCCACTTTGCTTTCTGGTTCCCCCTTGGCCGAACTAGTGTGATTTGGTGCTGATCTTCTTGTCGGAATCTTGATAGCTAGGATGAGGTGCCTTCATCTTTTGTTTGTTCTTGGCTAGGGGGTTCGAGAATCTCTGCGTTGATGGTCTCCCCTTGAACAAATCTATCGGCTAGTCGGTTTTACGGCGTACGGGGGGCGGATGAGGAGGCTCCCATGGCTGAATCCAAGTCCCTCCTTGCGGTGCTTGAGGCTTGTTGCTTGCTAACAACGCCTCAAGTTTCTTTCGGCGCCCATGTACCGCTCGTCATCGGGTTCCTCCCGAGACATCATCACTTTTTCTTGGCGGCTCATGTTCGGTCTAAAGTCCTGTCACTTGTTGCTTGATAAGCTTCGGTTCGGTATCTTTCGAGTCAAGTCGTTGGTCGAGTACTAAGATCGATCTTCTTGATGCTTGAGACTTGACCATCGGAGAGTTTATCTCCTCCCGAGTTTCAACACAAGTCCTTCGACTCGATAGCAACGACTCTCCGAGAAAGTCTACGATTCTCCTCTTTCGGGGTATCCGACTCACGAAGAGTGTTCTTGGCTGAGACTCATTTGAATCTATTCATCGAGTAGTTCTTCATATGCGATCACGGCGTCCAGTTCTCATCCACTTTTTGAAATAGTGTCGTATGTGCGGTGTGAAGAGGAGTTAAATGGAGCGTGAGAGTTTACCTCATCCTCTTCTCCTGCCATGAGACACTTTTCAACGTCTTCTTCAAGCTCTACGGCCATAAATGCCGCTTTATCACCTGATGAATCCATGAAGGAGTCGACTTCATCTGAGTCATCTGAGAGTTCATCGACAATATATGCTTGTCGTTTCTTGATGAACTTCTCCCTTCGAGCTTTGCGTGCTGCTCTCTCAGTAGTGCTGAACTCAGGACAATCATATTGATAGTGTCACGGCTTCTTGTAGTTGTAGCGGGTAGTTACTCTCTCTTCTTTGCTTTCGATGTCTTTTGATTGAGTTGATTCCTCCTGTTTCCTACATTCAAAATTATGTGAGTCAAGAGTGCGCTTAGGTGTGTATTCAGTCTTACCCTTGGAGTCTCTGATGACTCTTGAGAGCTTCATGCGTCTCTCCTTCTCCTTTAGATACTTCACGGCAAGCAGCGCGTACTTCTTAGCCAGGTTTCCTTCTTGTAAGTCATTTGAGTGAAGGTTCGGCCTTGCAAGAGGTTGGATTTGTTATCTTGGACCGATGCTTTGAAGGCGTGGTCGATTTGGGTGTCGGCTTGGCTCATTTGTTTCCTTTGAGGTAGACCAAGCTCGAACTCCTCGGCTTTAAGTTACGAAAAGACATGGTCAAGAGTAACAATGTCTAAATCGCGGAATGTCTCGGTAAGGTAGCAAAGGGAGTCCGGTGGCCAGTCTGGTAGTGCCCTCAAAATCTTGAGATTCATCTCTCGGTTGGAGAATGTCTTTCCCGGCCTATTGATAGAGTTAATCGAGATCCGTGAATACGTCTTTGAGATCTTCAATGGAATCACCGGGCATGAGAGACGGTCTCTCTAGCCCACGAAGTTCCGGTGCCGGCTTGTTTGCTTTGATCTTCGAGTCCCCCGGCTTCGGTAGCGCTAGAGCATCCCGAGTTCCTTAGCGGACTTGCGGTCCCGAACTCTCTCGAGATAAGAATCGTGAGTCGGTATAGTGTTTACGGCAACCCGGTCTAAGTTGTGAAGCTTCTTCTCCTCGGGGGTGAAGAGACTTTGTCTTTAGGGATCTTCTTCCGGTCACCATTCCTCCTCCTAGTGTTGGGTCTGAGTTACGACACTATCAAGCATTGGAATGATGGGTCCGTCCTCCGGTACTTACGTACATGCTTGTCGTGGAGGGAGGTCGAGATGTGCCTCCATTCGACCCGCCATTCTCCATAGTTCTCTCGCGAGAACATGGGTACCATCCGACATATCAAACATGGTAGATAATGATATGAATGAAGAATGATATGCGGTGAAGCGTTTTTACGGATCCGTTCAAGTAGACCGAGTTTTAGAATAACAAGAGTCTTATAGAACTCCTGCTCGATACCAATTGTTGGCCTCGAGATAAAACCTGCGTTTGTAGGGGAGGGGTGAATACACTTGAAAACAAGTTTCTCAACTTCAAACACGAACGGTCCTTTTCGGGAGAGTATCGTGCTTGAATGAGTTGATAGACCAAATAAGGCGTTCTAGATCGTGTGGCGGAATGGGCGACTTTGCGAGTGCGCTAGGCGACTTGAGTTAGAATTCGGTGCCGTTCGGCTAAAGTTCGGTAGTGCGGAAATGTGTAGGCCCAAATTCGGTTGAGTTTAGAAAACATTTGTAATAAATAAGTTTCGGTAATTATTACGATCGATTAAGCTTTCTTTGAAACTTCGGTTGAATGATTTTAGAAAATAATTTCGGTATGCACGGTAATCAATGCAACGGTTAAAATAGAAAAACGAACACGAGAACACGGGGCGGTTTTAAAGTGGTTCGGATCCAACAATCCCTACGTCCCTTGTCCAGAAAGATTAGGAGGCTATGTATTATGCGAGATAGTCTCGGTTGGTTTGTCTGTTTGGACAAACACTGGTCTTGATATTTATCTTGAGCAAGTCTTAGTTTACAAAGTATCAAACTAGAGCGTTTGAAAAACTCTCCAACTATGAAGGAGTCGTTTACAATAAGGATCGGTTCGAGATATGAACTCCTTCGTCTACGCTATGGATATGAACTGTTGAGCTTAGGTTAGAGGGATAGGGAACGAGAAGGTGGCTTCTATAGCAACGGACAGTTAAATCTAGACTTGGGTTCGTATTCAGTCGCTTGGATACTAGAGGCTTTATATTCTGGTTCAGCTTGGTTCCCTATGAGCAAGTATGTCGTCTTTCGGTGGAGATTACTCTTTGAACTTCTTGCGGAAGACTTAGGTCGTTTTTAATTGCTCGTGAATGCTCTTGTGTTCTTCGATTTCTAGGTGAGCTTCAATTCGAATTGTATCCCTCTATTTAGAGAGTAGAGGCGAGGATAGATCCGTTAGAGACGGCGATCCTTGTGTCTCTCTCTCTTTTGGGTAGTTAACGACTTTTTCAAAAGATGGTGGCGAGCCATTTCCCTCCATTTACGGAAAGTTGTTGACTTGCGGCTTTAATCGGAAAGTGGACGGTGGCTGCTCGTCATTGGTTGAGGTGAAGAAAGTAGGTGAGATAGAATAGACTTAAAGGTAGATGCGAAGGCGACTTCTCTATACCTCGTATGACTCTTGATTTGACTTAGTAAATCCGACGGTCGGAAGGCTTGTCCGGCCCGTTCTTTGAGTTTGATCTATATTCGGTAGCATGCTCCTGTTGAGTTAGCTCTGCGAAGATCAACTGCGAGTTCGGTGAACTACTCTGTTGAGTTCGGTTCAGCGACTCCTTTCGATATACTACTCTGCAGAGTCCGGTATCCTTGAGTCTTCTTCTTACAGTGCGAGTGGTAATCTGCGGCGCCTAAACCAAATGAAGAGTGTCTGCGAGTGCGAAACCTCGGAGACGGAGCAATACGATTACAACGGAATGGTTCATTAGTTCAAAGTAGGGTTTTGGGATCTTCGAATCTTGACAAATATTGAGTACTAGAGGCTTGAGCTATCTCCCAACAAGTTGTGGAGCGGCTGAATCATCTCCCAATAGTAGAACATTCCCACCACAATGCTAACTAAAGAGCGAGAAGCAAAAATGAAGGCTATATGGGATAGGCTGCGAAAGAGGGTTAGACAAAGCTGCTTTGAGGCCCGACAAATTCAAGGCTGCGAAAAGAAAGAGTAAGATTAGCGAGATCTTGAGTCACTCGGGCGAAGAAGCGTGAAGGAAGCTAGGGAGAGAATCCTTGAGAAGGATAAGAATATTCCAACTACTTCCAAATTCTTGAGATCCGAGGTTATGGCAATAATATCAAAAGGATCACCTATCTTAGGAGTGATAAGTGGGTACCTTGGAGAATTAATCAAAAATAGGAGCGAGATCAAGTTCGACTTCATCAAGAGCGCTATGTCCAGAAGGCAATAAGTGAGTCGTGAGATCCGAGGCAAAGCCTTCAAAGAATTCTTGATGATGCGAGATCACGAAGTATATGCAAAATTACGTTGCTCTCGAACAATCGGGTCTCCCCCCTCAAGGCGCCTAAATTTAGAAATTTCCCTCCTCCTTGCACTTTAGAAGGAAAAATATGCACAAAGGAGATTGAGGATGAGATAAAATTCGCCAGGATGATGAGCCGGCTCGTACTTTACGACCCCGAAGGATAGATAAAAGATCAAGAAGGCTGAAGAGCGGAGTCCACTCATCATACGGGCTTGATCTAGGAGAAGAAGTCGATTAACTTCAAGGCCGGTCTGCGAAGTTCGGAAAGTCAAGTTGGTTCTCTTTTCTCCTTTCTAGCTACGATAGAATAGAATTTCGATGTACATGCAATTCTTCATCATATATGAAATTCTATCTCTTTTTTAGCCTTAAGACTGACTACTCATTGTCACATAAGTGTTTTTATACGTTAATAGTGCTTGATCACCTCGGTGATCGAAACACGCACTCACTTTGTTGCTTATCCTTACGTATGTTTTTCCCTTAGTTTAAGTTGATATATCTTTTTGACAAGAGTCATTAGGGAGAAATTGTGTTGTAAAAGTTTTAGTATCATCAAATATGGAGAAATTGTTGTGTATAAGATTCAATATGATAAGATTTGAAGATTGCCAAACCCCTAGCTGAATGATGAATCTTATAATGTAATAGATTAGTTGAGTTCGGCATGTTAGGAACTTCCCGGTAGGGTAGCCGAAGTTCGGTAGGCGATAGGTTTAGTATAACATCTTGTGTCGGTGGAAGAACTCGGCACTATGGAACTCGGTTGGGAGTTTGAGAACCCGCTAATTAGCAAAGAAAATCGAGCCAAGTCTTGAATATCTTAGAAGAATGTCGGTAGAGGACAACTCGATAAAATCTTCGAGGAATCGAGATGAAGTCAACTTCAGTATGCTCTTGGAGTTTTAACAAACCTCCATAACCTTAACCAATAAGGAGCTGCTAGCATTTACCCTTTCTGCTATAAAGTTGCTCCCTAGACTGAAAAAGAAGAAATCCCTACAGTGATATTCAAATTGAAGATGGCCAGGTTTCTTGTCGTATTCAATACGTGTCTGGACCTTTTTTTTCCAACGGATCTATTCATGAGTCAAGACTATAAATATAGAAGTCTTCATGTGTTGGGAGATGATTCGGTCTTCTCACAATCGGTTGAGAGATAACTCGGTAGCCCGAGTGCTACGAATAGTTCTTTGAAGATTTGAAGATCCCAAAACTCTACTTTGGTGATGAACCGTTCGGTTGTAATATGTTGTTACGTCTCAGGGTTTTAGACTCGGTAGACACTCTTCATTTAGTTCGGGCGCTCGGTAGATTACCGGCCTTAGTACCGAGAAGAAGAAGACTCGGTGATCTTGGACTCGGCAAGAGCGGTATGCTTGAAAGGAGTCGGTGGGCCGAACTTAGCGGGGGTAGGTCGTCCGAACTGCGAGCTGATTTTCGATAGAAACGGGCTTCAGCGGGGAGCATGCTTATTGAATTTAGATCGGACTCGGCAACGGCCGGACAGTCTTACGGGCGCCGAGAATTCACTAAGTCCAAATCAGCCGAGTCGCTAGGAGGAAGAGAGAAGTCGGCTTCGGATCTACCTTGAAGTACGTTACATCTCACCTACTTTCATTAACCTCGACTAATGACGAGCGGCCAAGCTGTCATGCTACGATTAAAGGCTGCAAGTCAACAACTTTCCGGAAATACGGGGAGAGGACACTTGCAACCATACATTAAAAGAGCCGTTAGCTACCCGAAAGAGAGAACACGAGGATCATCATCTCCAACAGATCTATCCATTGCCTCTACTCCATAAATAGAAGGATACAATTCAAATTGATGCTCACGACAACTACGGGCGAACTTAGAAATCGAAGAACACACGAGCATTCATGAGCAACTCAAAATGTTCTAAGTCGAGTTCAAAGAGTAATCTGCGGCGAAAGACGACATGCACGATCACGGGGAACCAAGGCGAACCGAATTATAAAGCCTCTAGTATCAAGCGGCGAACACGAACCTAAGTCTTTATTTAAGCGTTCGTCGCTCTAGAAGCCACCTTCTCGTTCCCTATCCCTCTAACCTAAGCTCAACGGTTCATATCCATAGCTTAGACTAAGGAGTTCATATATACGAACCGATCCTTGTGTAAATGACTCCTTCATAGTTGGAGAGTTTTTCAAACACTCTAGTTCGATACTTTGTAAACTAAGACTTGCTCAGTATAAATCTCAAGACCGGTGTTTGTCCGGCGTACAAACCAGCGAGACTATCTCGTATAATACATAGCCTCCAGATCTTTTGGGGCTTTGTGGACCTAGGATTGTTGGATCGAACCACTTTAAAAGCGCACGTGTTACGTGTTCGTTTTTCTATTTTAAGCATTTGCATTGATTCTTGTGCATGCGAAATTATTTTCTAAAATCATACAAGCGAGTTTCGGCAAAGCTTAATCGATCGCACTAATTGCGAAACTTATTTATTACAAACGTTTTCCTAAGCTCAGCTGAATTTCGGCCTACACATTTCCGCACTCCCGAACTTTAGGCGAGCGGTGCGGGATTCGACTCAAGTCGGCTAGCGGACCTCGGTAAAGTCGGCCACTCTGCCCACACGATCCGAGAATAGCTTATTTGGTCTCTTGAACTCGTTCGATGCGACACTCTCACGAAAATGATTGTTCGTGTTTGAAGTTGAGAAATTGTTTTCGGGTGTATTCACCCCCCTCCCTTCTACACTTGAGCGTTTAATATCGGCACCAACAATTGGTATCGGAAGCGGGGAGTTCTCTAAAACTACGGTTATTCTAAAAGCTGGTCTACTTGAGCGGATCCGAGAAAATGTTTTTCCTTCGCATATCATTCTTCATTCATATCATTATCTACTATCTACGATATGTCGGGGAATCGGGATGGTACCCGTGTTCTCGGTAGAGAACTACGGGGGTATGGCGAGTCGAGAATGGAGGCACATCGACTTCCCTCCACGACGGCATGACGGAGTGCTTGGAGGATGGACCTATCGTTCCAATGGTTGATAGTGTCGTAACTTCGGGACCCGGCACAAGGAGGAGGAATGGTGGCCGGGAAGAAGATCCCTTAAGGCGAAGTCTCTTCACCCACGAGGAGAAGAAGCTTCACAACTTAGGCAAGGGTCGCCGAGAAATGCCCATGCCGGCCACTCGAGCGATTCTTATCTCGTGAGAGTTCGGGGCCGCAAATCTACGAAGGAACTACGGGATGCTCTAGCGCTGCGAGTCGGGGACTTAGAAGATCAAAGCAAAACAAGTTGGGCCGGAACTTGAAGAGTTTGGAGAGATAGTCTCTCATGCACAGTGACTCCGTTGAAGATCATAACGTCGGATTCACGGATCGATGAACTCCATCAGCGGGGTGGGAAAGGCGTTCTCCCATTTGAGAGATGAATCTCAAGATTTTTAGGGCACTACCGGACGGTCGTTGGACTCCCTTTGCTACTTTGCTTGAGACGTTCGATTTAGATATTGTTACTCCGACCGTATCTTTTCGAGAACTTAAAGGCGAGGAGTTTGAGTTTGGTCTACCTCAAAGGAAGCGGCGAGCTCAAGGCGACACCCGAGTCGACCATGTCTTCAAAGCATGCGTCGACCCGATGAGTCAGACTTCTAGCAAGGTGAACCTTCACTCGGTGACTTACAAGAAGGAAACTGGCTAAGAAGTACGCGTTTCTTGCTAGTGAAATATTAGAAGGAGAAGAAGAGGCGCGAGAAAACTCTCGAGAGTCGTCGGAGACTCTAAGGGGTAAGGCGAGTATACACCTAAGCGTACTCCCGACTAACGTACTTCGAATGCGGGAAACGGGGAGGACTCGGCTCGGTCGAAAGGCAACGAGAGCAAAGAAGAGAGAGTCGCTACCAGCTACTGGCTGCAAAAGCCGGGACACTATCGGTATGATTGTCACGTGCTCGACTACTGCGAGAGAGCGGCACGCAAAGCTCTAAGGGGAGAAGTTCATCAAGAAGCGTCAAGCGTATATAGGCTGGTGAACTCTCGGACAACTTCCGAGATGAAGTCGATTCCTTCATGGATTCATCCAGAAGCGATGAAGCGGCATTCATGGCCGTAGAGCTTGAAGAAGACGGCTGAAAAGTGTCTCATGGTAGGAGAAGAGGATGAGGTAAACTCACACGCTCCATTTAATTCC
Source organism: Lavandula angustifolia (assembly GCA_028984105.1). NCBI lineage: Eukaryota > Viridiplantae > Streptophyta > Magnoliopsida > Lamiales > Lamiaceae > Lavandula > Lavandula angustifolia. The sequence continues at coordinate 22,412 of CM054814.1, forward strand.
TCTTCTACCCTTGCACACACGACACTATTTCGGGTGCGAGATGAGAATGCGGACATCGTGATCGCATATGAAGAACTACTCGACAAGCGGATTCGGATGAGTGCGGCTCGATAAGACTCTTCGGGGAGTTGGATACCACGAAAGTGGAGAATCGGGAGACTTTCTCGGGAGAGTCGGGTTACTGCGAGTAAGAAGGACTTATGTTGAGACTCGGGGAGGGAGATAAACTTTTACGATGGCCAAGTCTCGGCATCAAGAAGATCGAGATCTCGATCTTGACCAATGACTTGACTCGAAAAGATGCGGGGCGAGTCTACTAAAGCAAGAGTTGTTAGGACTTCGAGGCCGAGCATGAATTCTTTGAAGAAGAGCGATGATATTTGGAGAAACGATGACGAGTGAGTACATAGGTCTTTGAAAAAGAAGCTAGAGGCCATGGTTGCCACCCACAAGCCTAAGCGCAAGGAGGGACTTGGATTCAACCATGGAGCCTCCTCATCTGCCCCCGTACGCTCGAGAAAACCGGCTAGCTCATAGAATTGTTCAAGGGGGAGACCATCACGCGAGAGATTACGAACCCTCTAGCCGAGAACGAACAAAAGATGAAGGCGCCTCATCTCGGCTATCGGCATTCGACAAGAAGATCGGTTCCAAATTACCCCGTTTCGGTGTAGGGGGAACCGGCAAAGCTAAGTGGGGCGTCGGTATGGACCTCCGTAGGCGACATATCCCGGCTCGGTATGGGTCATATTACTATGATCCTATAGTCGGGGAGAGGACCTAAAAGTCGAGAAGAAGAAGAAGAAAGCCGTACGAAGGCAAGGTCGGAAGTCCCCCTACTCGAGAATATCAAGACTCCCGAACTGTGAAGCCTCGGAGTCCGCATCGACCGGTCCGGTGGTCAAGTATGTTGATCAAAGTGGGAAGAAAGCATGCGAGACCACCGGGGTCATAAGGCGGATGCGGGTTTCCAAAACTAACATCTAAGGACCCAAAATCAAAAGTAAAGGGTACCTAAATATAATTAGTTTTGCGGGTGCACAAGATCCTTGGTATGTGGACGGCGGATGCTCAAGATATATGACATACCAAAAGGACCTGCGAAGAATTATACTGCGAAGAAGGACCTCCGAATCGAGTTTGGAGACAACGAGGCTATACGGAGGAGGCTATGAAACACTCGGCATTGGAACCCATGATAGTTCCGAGAGTATCATATGTTGAAGGACTTGAGCATAATCTTATCCTTGTTAGTCAATTTTGTGTTAACTTCGAGTAGAGTGATTTTTACGTTGGTTTTACGTGATGTCATTGATAAATCTTTCGGGAAAATAGTGTTGTCGGGTTCACGCAAAAAGAATATCTACATAGTAGGCGGAACTCGGTGAACACGAAGCTTGTTTTTGGTGAAGAACGACAACAAAACGGGGTGGCTCGCACGAGAAGACTCGGCCATCTCAACTTCAAGACGCTCAATAAGCTAGCTAGAAACACTCCAGCAAGAGGGCTGTCGAATGAAGTATTAAGCAAAGGCACTCGGTGTGAAGCGTGCACGAAGGGAAAGCAAGCGAGGAATCAAAATCCTCTGTTCCATCTCCTACCACCGATGGAATCCTTACGCGCTACATATGGATTTATTCGGTCCACTCTCTTCGGTGACGATCGGAGGCAAAAAGTATGCTTTAATGGTCATTGATGACTACTCGCCTTTGCACGTGGGTCAGGTTTGTGCCCAACAAGTCGACGAAAAAATAGAGTTACCAACGCTTCTAAAAAAGCTCGGTGTCGAGAAGAACACCAAGATCATCAAGACACGTTCGAGACAAAGGAACTAAGTTCCTTAATTCGATGGTGGAGGAGTTACGCAAGGCGAAGGCATAGAGCATGAGGCGTCTGGCTGCGCGCACGCCTCAAGCAGATTGGGGATCTTTGAAAGAAAGAATAGAACACTCAAAGAAGCGGCAAGAACCACGCTCGAAGACTCATGACTCCTAACCAAGTGCAGGCGAAGCTGCGACCTTTGCATGTTGCACTCGAGCAGATCTCTATTGACTAAGCGGCGTAAGAAGACACCATATGAATTATGGAATGGCGGGAAGCCTTCTCTATCTTATTTCCATATTTTTGGGTGTTAGGTGCTTTATCCACAATAATGGGAAGGATCGGTTGAAGACTTTTGATAGCAAGTCGGACCGGGGAGTCTTCTTAGGATACTCCCGGGTCAGCAAAGCCTTGAGAGTCTTTAACTACCGGACCCTTTGCATGGAGGAAAGCCCTCATGTTGTTTTTAATGAGTTTGCTACGGAAGACAAGAGCAGGAACTCTAAACCAGAGTCTGAGAACATCAGTAAGCAGTTACAAGATCTGAGCCTGAAAGATAAAGTTGAAAAGATCCGGCAATGTTGGGATGATGATTCGAGATGAAGAAGCGAAGATAAGTCTGCTGAATCTCGGCCGGCGGCGAAGTAGGTGAGCAGTTGACTCTCTGCGAGCGAGTCGATCCCGGGTAACTCGGGTTGATGAAGAAACCCAGTGGTAGCGAGACCCCTACGAGGATAATAATTCGGGGGGGAACAAATGAAGTTCTGAGCTAAATGCCCTAGAACACTGGTGACTTAGTAGACTCGACTCTAGCAATGGCTTGAATTGCTTCGATCTCCTAATAGTACAACTGAAATGCCTAACTCACCTACTATACGTGTTGAACAAATCTCGAGATGAAGAGTTGAAACATCATAGATCGTGGCGGACGCTCACACTTCGATTTGATTCTTGGAGATCCTTCGGAAGCGTAAAGACAAGATCCGGTCCGTCGGGGAGAAAGCACATTATATTCCTCCTTCTTGTCTGCTTGAAGAACCTCGGTCGGTTGAGGATGCACTTAAGGACGGGTTGGATCATAGCTATGCGGGAGGAGCTGAATCGGTTCATGAGAAGCGAAGTATGGGAGCTTGTTGGCGGACCCGGCATCAACATGTGATTGGAACTAAATCGGTCTTCAAGAACAAGCGAGATGAAAACAATGTTATAGTAAGGAACAAAGCGCAAGACTCGTGGCAAAAGGCTGCGTCAGCGAAGGAATAGATTTCGGCGAAACTTTCACTCCGGTTGTAAGATTGGAGGCGTCGAGACTATTCTAGCCTACGCAACACATCGGTGATTCGGAGTTTATCAAATGGATGTGAAGTCTGCGTTCATGAGCGGCGTCTTTGAAAGAAGAAGTCTATGTAGAAACGGCCTCCGGCTTTTAGCGGGGGACATCAAGTCTAGAGACTTAGAAAGACTGCTGTACGGGTTAAAACAAGCACCCGGGGCTTGGTATGATACCACATGTCGAGTTTCTTCTTGGAAAGGTTTTCGAAAGGCACGATGAGGCCGCACATTATTCGGCATTCGGCGGAAGACGATATCCTACTTGTGCGAGATCTATGTAGATGACATTATCTTCGGATGGAAGAACGTCATCATTTGTTAGCGGTTTGAGAAAATGATGAAGGATAAGTTCGAGTTGTCGATGATGGGAGAGATGAATTATTTCCTCGGTTTTCAAGTCGAAAGAATGCGAGAAGGGAGCGTTCATGAATCAAGGCAAATACACTTGAGACCTCATCAAGAAGTTCGGTTTCACATCCTGCGAACCGATCAAGATTCCGATGAACACGAACATGAAAATCGATCTTGATAAAGAGGGAGTATCGGTAAACCATACTAAATTTCGTGCTATTATTGGTTCGTTATTATATCAAACGGCTACTCGACGACATAACTTATGATGTAGGTGTATGTGCTCGATTTCGGGCGAATCCTAAGCGAGTCACATGGACTCGGCAAAGAAGATTCTCCAGCTATCTCGGAGGAACACACGACATGGGTTTATGGTATCCGGTGATGATAATATTGAACTAGCTGGTTATCCGATGCGACTATGCGGGATGTAGAATTAGGTGAAAGTCAACTTACAGAGCGTGTCGGTTCCTTGACATTAAGGCTGATTTTGTGGTTTTCAAAGAAACAACACTTTCGGTAAGCGGCGTCGACCTACGGGGCTGAATATATGGCTGCCGGAAGTTGCTACGTCCAAATCCTTTGGCTGAGACAGTAGCTACGCGACTATGATGTTATTCAGAATGAAGTGCCGATCTTCTGTGACAGTACCAGTGCAATTGCAATCACTCATAACCCAGTACTTCATACGAGATGCAAGCACGTGGACATCAGACATCACTTCATTCGTGATCATGTCGAAAAGAAGGATATCGAGGATGGAAAAGATCCATGCCCGACCATCAAAGGCGGATATTCGACCAAGCCTCTAGGCGAAGCGGATTCGAGAGAACTTTCGGTAGAGCTGGGTGCAGCAACCTGCCGGCTCCTGTCGGTGAGTGGATTCAGGAGAGGAGCATTCAGCAAGGAGGAATGTTCACTCTCAGTACTGAGTAAATTCAGTACGTAGAGACTCAGCAACAATCTACACGAGGTATCAGCTCACTACGATGTTCAGCTGATAGGTTTACGTATTTCTACTCAGTAGCCAATGAAATATTCTGTGCATTTATGATTCAGATTTAGTTTCATATTCAATGCCTTAGAAAATATCATTTAATATAACGGTTTACATTAAATACACGACATTCTATGTAAAGCATGCTGAACTCTGCAGTGCATTAAATACATGTCGTATCAAGTTACTTCTTTGGCTATTTACAACTGTATTTTGACTTAGGCGGCTAAATTGTTCATTACCTATTTTATAACATTAAATCCTAACCGTCCGTCTCAAAAAGCTATTTCAAGCTGAGCAGTGGATTATTAAGCTGTTCATCTTCTTTAACATATATAAACACGTTCAAAGTTAGAAACCGTCATTTTCACTCTGCAATTTCACAACCCTAGTTTTCTGAGAAAAAGCTTTTGTTTCCTTGAAAACTCATTTTCAAATATCTCAGAAACTCTTTGGTAAATCTTTCATGATCATTCAACCTCGTATATGATATCTTTAATATTTTTCGTTCGATACTGATTTTTGTCTTTGTAGATTATAAAATATGGCGGGAAGAGATGTTATCGTTCCGGTGAACATGAAAGAAATCCTCGAGAAGGATCGTGTATGGTTCGAGCCGATGATGGAGTTCGAATCCTGCGACCTAGATTTCATGGAGGAAATCTTTAACTCGCTGAGGGCGACCGGATTGGAGAGATTTCTACCTAGGAAGCCGTCATACTTCCTTCCTCGACAGATAGCTGAGTTATATCTGAACTCAGAGTCAGTAGAAGGGGACAACCGATGCAGATTTATCACTCATATTCTTGGAGACCCCGCCCGCGTCATACCAGAAATCAAGATGATGTCTATCAAGGAAGCGCTTCAGTGAAGCTTCCAACTTCCGAGCGAAGGCTTCACTACAATGGGCTACATGGATGATCTTATGGACGAATATTTGGAAGTTTTCTGCAGGAAGCCTACAACATTCAGAGCTGCCTTTCCAAAGAACGCTATGCTTCCCCAGTATAGAGCTCTTGCATATATAGTAACTCAGATACTGACGAGTCAGGCCGGCTCGTTTGACCAAGTGTCGAGACCAAAGATTCAGCTGATGATGGCCATTCACGATCATGCAAAGATTAACTTGGCTGAATTCTTCCTGAAGGAGTTTATGACTCAGGCTGCGAAGTTCGATCACTCCGACAACAGCCTGTCAGTTAAAGGAGTTTATGACTCAGGCTGCGAAGTTCGATTCCAGAGAAGGGCGGCGGCCCTTCGGCGGGTAGGTCGGGGCACTGCGATCCCAGAGACGGGAACTCGAGAAGACCTCCACTCCTACCAAGAAGAGGTCACCTCCCAAGTCCACTCCCGAGACGCCGACCAAGAGGCGAAGAAAGTCGGTGAGGTCGTAGGCGAGGTTGTTCTTGAACCACCTCTGCGGGAGGAGGACGAGTACGAGTCCACGAGAGAAAACTTCGGTCGGTGGAGAACGTCGTCTCCCAGCGAACAAGGAGATCCAATGGACCAAGGGGTCGAAGTTGAGCAGATTCCTACAGCGAGAGCCCCCTGGATATTTCTCCACTTAGCAACGTGCATCTGGCGAGAAGCAACGAGTCTCCGGTTGAAGTAGAAGATTCCGATCTTGCCGAGTCGGGAATCGATCGGGATGGAGGCATCGCTCTGCAATCAAGAGCTTCCGAGAGATTCTTTGAAAATATCCCAGGAGATAGCCAGCCACACTAATCTTATCATCTTTGGAAAGGAAGACTAGACTCCATACTTTGATAAAGAAGCCACACTAATCTTCTTTATACCGCGGCTTATTTGGAAAACCAAAGTGCCCTATACGTGATAAGAATCACTATGGGGAATGCTTGCGAGGAAAATTTATGCGCTACCGTTGCCGTCGGGAGGGACATGTAGCACGAGAATTGCCCTATGAACAACACTACAACCTCAAACAATGGGAAGCGAGGAAAAGCGAGAGTCCATTCCATGGTTGAAGTGGATGATGATGATGACGACGAGCCATAGACGGTATCAGGTACTATTCAGTTTTGAATTATGTTTGAGTTTATTCTATGAATCAACTACATCCAGCTATAGTTAGCAAACCTTATTACCTCAGGAAACATTTTAGTACTCAATCAAATAGCCGTAGTTCTTTTTGATTCCGGAGTGTCGGATTCCTTTATATCGAAACGATTTTACGACAAAGTAGCTGAAAAATGGAAGAGGAGAGTGCAACATGTAAGGTCGGGTTTCCTGTAGGAAAAGCAAACGTCGTAGGCGATGCTTTGAGTAGGAAAGGGAGTTTGACAGCCCTGTGCACTTCCCGAATGATTAAGAGTTTGCAAAAATGGAGATTGAAGTTGTACCATCGACAGAAGACACTACTACTAAGTTAGCCGCTATGAAGATCCAACCTTTGCTAAGGGATCAAATTCGGGAGGTACAAAAGAGATATAGGTTTTTGTGCGAGATAAGAAATCAAGTTTTAGAAGGGGGCAAAATAAGGGGTTTGAGATTGCGGCGGATGGGACGGCGATGGTCGAGAGAAGGATCTGCGTACCAAAAGGAAGTGAGATGATGAGGGAGATTTTAGAGGAGGCACACAACACGCCGTACAATGTCCCGTCAGGGAGGGACAAAGATGTATCATGATTTGAAGAGACACTTTTGGTGGAGGAATATGAAGAGGACTATTGCGGGAATTCATACAAAGTTGTATGACTTGCCAACAAGTGAAGAAATTTGAACACCAACGGCCATCCGGTTTACTAAAGCCGTTGGATATACCTCAATGGAAGTGGGAAGAGATATCCATGGACTTCGTGGTAGCATTACCAAAAACTTCAAAAAGGAAATCACTCGATTTGGGTAATTGTGGGGATAGACTCACGAAATCGGCTCATTTTCTTAGATGAAGATGACGGATAATATGGATCGATTGGCACGAGATTTATATAGATGAGATTGTAAGACTACATGGAGTTCCTACCGGTATTGTATGTGGCCAGAGACCCGAGGTTCACATCAAAATTTTGGAGGAGTTTGCAAGGCTGCTATGGGTACTAAGTTGAAGTTCGGTCACCTTTACCGTCCCAAGGCGATGGACGGTGCGAAAGAACTATTCGAGACTTTGGAAGATATGTTGCGAGCATGTGTCATGGATTTTGGAACAAATTGGGAGAAGCATTTACCACTAGTGGAGTTTGCTTATAATAATAGTTATCAAGCAAGCATAGGAATGGCACCTTTTGAAGCGTTGTATGGAAGGAAGTGCGGATCGCCACTTCTTGGGATGAAGTTGGTGAGAAAAGAATATTGGGACCCGAGATCGTAGAAAGAACCGTGAGAGTCATTACAAAGATTCGAGAGAGAATCAAGGTTGCTCAAGATAGACGAAGTCCTACGCCGATTTGAAGAGAAAGGATATACGATTCGAGAAAGGTGACAAGGTGTTTCTTAAGTTGTCACCCAATGAAAGGTGTAGTGAGAATTGGAAAGAGAGGAAAACTTAGACCTCGATACATTGGACCGTTTGAGATAATCAAAAGAATTGGAGAAGTGTCATACGAGTTGGCACTACCTCCAAGTTTGACATCTATTCATAATGTGTTCCATGTGACGAACTTGAGGAAGTATGTGCATGACCCCGAGCAACATAGTCAATTATGAAGGATTGGAGCGAGAACAAAGATTTATCATATGAAGAGACGCCGAATGCCATCTTAGGCTGGAAGATTATCCAACTTAAGAACAAGGAGATACCATTAATTAAAGTTCTTTGGAGTAGACATGGCACCGGTGAGGCGACATGGGAAGTAGAAAAGGGCGTGGAGTTACGCTATCCAAATTTCATAGACAAAAGGTAATTAATTTTCGAGGACGAAAATCTTATAAGTAGGGGAGATTGTAACACCCCGAAATTCTAATAATAATAATAAAGTGCATTTACATTTTTTATTATTATATATTTTTTTTATTTATTCATAATATCTTGTGGGAAAATCCATATGTCGCGCCTTGGAAAATTTGTATGCATGTATATTGTATGTGTGCACTCATACATTAATATGTTGTTAGAGCATGATTTTATTATAGCAATGAGTAGAGATAATTACACGATATATATTTACACACGAAATGTTGCACATTATAAAAGTCATTATGAAGCATGGTGCGTATATCACTCCAAATATTTCTTTAGAGTGGAAGACAATCCCAAATTATTTCCGTTACAATATTTCTATTTTTGCTTTTGGTAATGTTTGACCTCCTTTTCCCCTCAATTGAGGACGTGAGTTTTCCTTTTCTTGTATAAAGAAGCCCACAAATTCATCATTATTTCCATTCATCTTCTTCAAACGTTCCTCTCTTCTTTCGTATTCTTCTTCTTCATTTCTTCTTCTCATATAATCTTCAAACAATCCATCAAGATTTTTCATTTTTCACTCTCCCATACAAGAGGTCATACTGCAGGTATAACTATGTTTTTAATTAAATTGCATGTGTAGATTTCATGAGAATATAACTTTGTGATACCATTTATTTATTTTCTGCCGTGAGTTCTAGGGTCAAATTCATGATCTTTTGTTTCTTGAACAATTCTAGAAAAATTATAGAGATGAAACATAGGATGTCTTTAAGATCTCTGTAAATTTTCATGATTTATGGATAAGTATTTACATTTTTAACGAATTTCGACTTTTATACTTCCGAGAACTCATGTTTCCGGGATAGGGCTTTGTAAAAATTTTATATCTCACTCTACGAAAATGATTTAAACTTGATTCTTTTTCCTAAATACTCTAAACACGTATTTTTGTGTAAAACTAATTATTTTGTATTTTTATCGTATTTATATGAAAGCAGTTTATTATATATACTCGGGTAGTGAGACAGAGTATGCAATTTCGTATTTTGTTTTTGGGAAAAAATATTCGGTATTTTCTGTAGTTGTTACTTATCCTTTTGGTTTGAAATTTATATATGATGTGTATACGTATGTCTCCTAGATGTGTATAAAATCTTAGAATTTTTAATGCATGTTTGGCCCCTTAAACGTATGGATGAATCACAGTAGGTCAGAAATCGATTATGGTTGCACAACAATTATTGTTTTGGTTATAACTTTTAGATGACTTATCATTTTTATGTGAAACAAAATCTGGTGTGTTTGAGACTCACTAAAGAATTTATATGTAGAAAATTAGAATTTTTTTTGGAACTAATTTCTGTTCTGTGGAATTTTTCTAATATATATATATGGAATTACATGATATGTATGAGTTAAATGTTTTGGTATTTGGTCACTTCTTTTTATATTAGCTTTCGGTTTTTAATGAAATGTTTGATTTTATTTTACATATTAGAGTGTTGATGTATAAATATTATAGCATCATATTAATTGTGATTGTTTTTAAATTGAAGAAAATTTATTGGGAATAACATCATATTAATTGTGAATTTGAAGAAAATTTATTGGGAATAACATCATATTAATTGTGATTGATTTTAATTGGGCCATTATGAAATATTATATGGTATAACTTGTTGTTAGGCTACTGATTTGGAATTTTATTTATAACATGATATTTATTTTTTTCCATATAACATGCTATTTATTTTATTTACATTACATGTTGTTTTATAGTTTGTATGATGCATGCACAACATCATATTAAGAAAAATTATTTCATGCATATCACGATTTTAAGATTTAATATTTTTCATCTTAGGATTGGCGCGGCCGGTTTAACCCCTTGATATACATCATTTTCATTTGCACAAAAAGGTTAAGGTGGGGTTTTACTTTTATCCTTATTATACATTATATCGTGTTTCTCATGCGTTATTCGGTGCGAGGCGAGCCTTCGGGCAAATCATAGCGAGAATGACCTTCGGGTGTATCACAACGAGAATAATCTTCGGGTTAGCCTTCGGGCAAATCATAGCGAGAATGACCTTCGGGTGTATCACAACGAGAATAACCTTCGGGTTTGCCTTCGGGCAAATCATAACATGTCTAATTTCCCATGTTAAATATTTTATAATTTATAATTTGGATAATGTTAATCCCATTTGAGTAGTCGTACTCACCCCGTTTATATATTTACATTTTTCGAGATCATGGGCCGGCGGATGTTTGAGGTGGGCGATGGTGATGGTCACATGTAAAAAGAATTTAAATTATTTTTTTCCGCATCAAATTATTTTGCTCAAGAACTATGCATTTATTTTCGGTTTTATATTTTGTAAACTAAATGACTCACATGTTTTTATTTTAAGATTTTCCGCATTTATGAGTGTATTAGAAATTTTTAGTTTTTTTTTATAAATTATTATTATTATTATTATTAAAAAAAATGGATTGAGGAAATAAAAAGTATGCACAAGGTGACGCTCCCAACTAAAAAGCATCAGGAATTGGGGGCGTTACAATGCGCTACTCAAGCAACTCGAGACACCCGGTTATATATTCAAAGAAATTGCTTGAGTATGCGAGAGGAGGACTCGAGAAGAGGAAGAGGTTCCTCTTGCCTCTTCCGGTCCCAAGGAAGGGTAACAAAGAAATCTTGAAGCTTCCCACTCCTCCCGAGAAGAAAACAAAAAGATTCATCACTCCACGAGGATGAAGCTCGGATAGCTACGAGATGAGAAGCTAGCCGGGGAGATTGCCGGGGGCGGGCGCCGACAACCCGAAGAAAAAGCCGGCCCAAAGGCGACACTAAGGCTCGAGCAAGAGGTAGGAAGCTTGGGACAAGGCTGCCTCCATGGAAACTAAATCTGAGTGATGAGGTTGATAAGGAGAAAGAAAAATAACAGTAGCGGCGACGGCGCGGACATGCAGTCGGCGGGGAACCTCAAAAGAAAAATCCTCTACTCCTGCGGACTCAGAAGAAGAAGAGCATGTACCCTTCTATGTCCCCTCAAAGAAATAAAAGCTAGAAATACAAGAGATATGAGATCGGATGGAGAGGTATCTAGACGGAGGGAAGCTAGGCGAGCTAAGCGAGATAGAAGCATCAAGAGAAAGGCTCGGGCGGCGGATCTAGAAGTTACGAGGGCGAAGACTCGAGAAGCCCGCTAACCTCAAGATCCACGAGATGGCCCATAGTTGATGAATGGATGCCATGGGAATGGACACGAGAGGTGGGAGATGCGAAAGCGAGACTACATCGAGAGATTCTACTTACGGAGATGCGGCGACATGCGCAAGTCCATTGCATTCTTTGAATGGCTTACGAAAGCCCGACCCGAGAGATCTTTGCTAGAGTTCAAAAGTCCATAGCGAGAAAAGATTGATGTCGAGTCCCGGCTCAAGGATCATGCCTCCCCGGCTGAAGCTTGATGGTTACGTGCATTATGGGGGCGATTGAGAAGGAGATTAAGGATCTTTTGCCTAAGCAAGACATTTAGATGAAGATGAGCACTGGCGATTTGCGGGAGATGCGGGGCGAGGAAGATCACTTACGAGAATGTATGGTGCCACTTCACGAAGCAAAATCAAAGAACTTCAAAGACGGGGTTCGGCGGTTCGGATGATAGACAAGCTGTTGTACCTTTGGTATTTTACGTTACGTTTTTCATAGAATAGCGGTATGATGTATACATCTTGAATCTCTTCATAAATAAAACATCCATTGTTGTTCGGCCCCGACAATTCCTTATTGTCCATATGGCCTTGGTTATTTTATGCTTAACACTCGAGAATCACTCAGTGATTCTTGACTCACACACTCGGTATTTATCGTCGGTTTTTACCTTGTTAGATTATGATGCGTTAGAATTGCATTGATGGGGGAAGATGTTGTTAGAAAGGGAGAAATTCTTTGTTAGTTTTCTATATAGGTTACGATATTTCTTCCCTCGTTCCCTCGGTAGTCCAGGACTTGAAGAACAACTCCACTTGATTCTACTTGTAATACTTGTAAGGAGCTCCATTTCGATAGTCGTAGTCTTTAGGTTTTAGCATCCACAAATAGGGGGAAAATGTTGGGGAGATGATTCGGTCGCTCCACGACTTGTTGGGGAGATAGCTCGGCCGGTCTAGTGCTACGAATATTTCTTGAAGATTTGAAGATCCCAAAACCCTACTTTGAGCGATGAACCATTCCATTGTAATATGTATTGTTACGTCCATGAGGTTTCGGACTCGGTAGACACTCTTCATTTAGTTCGGGCGCTCCGCAGACTACCGGCCTCAATACCGGAAGAAGAAGACTCGGTGATCTTTGGACTCGGCGGGAGCGGTATGCGAAAGGAGTCGGTGGGGCCTGAACTAAACGGGGAGTAGTTCGCTGAACTCGAGTTGATCTTGGTAGAGGGCGGCTCGGCGGGAGCATGCTGCGAATATAGATCGAGACTTCGGCAACGGTGGACGGTCTTAGGCGTCGAGAATTTACTAAGTCAAATCGGCGAGTCATACAAGGTATAGAGAAGTCGGCTTCGAGATCTACCTTGAAGTGCATTATGTCTCACCTACTTTCTTTAACCTCGACCAATGACGAGCGGCCCGGTGTCCACTTTACGATTAAAGGCTGCAAGTCAACAACTTTCCGAGAAATAGAGGGAAAGGACTCTGCCACCATCTTTTAAAAGAGCCGTTAACTACCCAAAGGGAGAGACACAAGGATCGCCCTCTCCAGCGGATCTATCCTTGCCTACTGCTCTACAAATAGATGGATACAATTCGAATTGAAACTTACCTAGAAATGGAAGAATAGAAGAGCATTCACGAGCAACTAAAAGCGACCTAAGTCTTGTGCAAGAAGTTCAAAGAGTAATCTCCGTGAAAGGCGACATACTTGCTCATAGGGAACCAAGGCTGAACCGAGAATATAAAGCCTCTAGTATCCAGCGGCGAATACGAACCCGAGTCCGGACTTAACCGTTCGTCGCTCTAGAAGCCACTTTCTCGTTCCCTATCCCTCTAACCTAAGCTCGGCAAATCTTATCCATAGCATCGGCGAAGGAGTTCATATACGGACCGATCCTTATTGTAAAGGACTCCTTCATAGTTGGAGAGTTT
>CM054814.1:36431-73431 GCA_028984105.1 Lavandula angustifolia
AACTCAGATGAAGACTGATGTCTGACAAGTCTCACCTACCACAAACCTCGACCAATGAGAAGCAACCAAAGCCATACCTGCTCTGACGATAAAGGCTGCTCTCATGTACAGTGACCAACCACTATGCAATGTTACTTCGAAACTTATGGCCGTTTTCCTTGGATGTTTGTGACACGTGGCATCGTCTTCTCCAACGAACAAATGCCTGGGTCACGACTACACACTCAAAGCACTCAAACTCTCTAGCGCATTCCCGACGATCCAGCGAAGAACTTGCTTAGTTGAAAATTTGTAGTTCTTCTCTCTAGAGTTTCTTTAGTTCCCTCTTCTCTATCTTAGCTCAACTGTTACATCTATAGCTTAGAACCTTCGAAGGAGTTCACTTTCTGTGAATTGTTCTTATTGTAAGAACTCCTTCATAGTTGGAGAAAATCCCCTCCCCTTCAAACTTCGGTTTGATTTGTAAAGTCGCTAAGGACTCGTACCTTAGAAGTGTCTTTCCAAACAAGACATACCTTACCGAGGCTTGCTCTGATTAATCAACAAGAACTCCTCGTTCAAGCCAGACCGTGGACGTAGCATCTTGCGTATCCGAACCACGTTAAAAATCGCTTGTGTTATTTACCGCTTTATTGCAATGTTCTCAAACCGTTTTACAAACTCATACTATGCATTAAACGTATTAAAAGTGCACTGCAACCAAAACAGTATTTGGTTTGCAAAAATACGCTTTCAAATCAAGACGAAGTCTATCGGGCCCTACACTTATACGCACTTAACTCTCCGACCGAGATCCCGATACTAACAAAAGTCGCAGGACCGACTCGGAAGAGTTGAGCCACTCGACCCGCGATCGAAGGTTACTATTTTGCACCGTTCATCGGGCCGCACTCTGGGCGCCACTCGTCCTTCTCGCTTGAGGAAAAATTGTAATCGTGTGTATTCACCCTCCCCTACACCCGATACTCGCCTCCGGACCAACATTAACTAAAGCCAGTAGATAGACTCTAGAGAAGGTTATCTATGCCCACGCGATCCGTAAAATTTATTTGGCCACCGACTAGTTCGTAAGACTAGTTCGCAGAATCACTCAACTTCGCCGACTTTCGTGTTTGAGTTTGATACTTGCATTCAGTGTATTCACCCCCTACACCTAAAGGCTCGTCTCTACACCTACAATTGTATCGAGTGGTGTTCTTCTCGATCATCATTTTCCGAAAATCGTGTAATCGAATAGATCATGAAAATTCATTTTCTCCCGCACTTGCATCTCTTCATAAGCATCCTATACCATATTCTTCAAGATGTCTAATATTTTAGTGTATAAGGATCTGTACCCATGTTTTCGTAGAAAAACTATGTGGTATGGCGTGTAAGGATGGAGGCGTACTTAACGTCGCTGTATGATAGCATGACAAACATCCTGGAGAAAGGACCCATTATTCCAATGGTTGACAATGTCGAGCTCACAACCGTAGCAGGAATAGGTGCTAGAATCGGTCTGAAGGTTCCCAAGGACAAGAGCCACTTTACACCAAACGAGAGAAAGCTGCACAATCTTGGCCGAGTCGCACTCAACGCGATACTGACCATGCTCAGTAACTCAAACCTCGATAGAGTTTATGACTGAAAGATTGTAAAAGAGCTCTGGGATGCTCTCGAAGTGCTGAGCCAAGGAACTCCACAAATCAAAGAAAATAAACTGGTGTTGGGTTGCAGAAACTCGAGGCATTTGCCATGATACCCGGAGAGTCAATTGATGATTTCAGCTTCCGATTCACAAATCAAATCAATATCATCAATGTACTGGGAAAAACATTAAGCAACAAGGAGACCAACACTAAAATCTTAAGGGCTCTTTCTAGGCCCAGGTGGTACTCTTTTGCTACGTGTTTAAGAACAACTGACTTAAACTCTGTTACTCCTAATTATATATTTTTAGAACTAAGAGCAGAGGAATTCGAGTTCAACCTTCCACACACCCAAGGTGCTGAGACTGAAGTGCCAATAGATCATGCTTACAAGACAACAATCAACATACCCGGAGCTTGTCCCTCGCTTACAAGTCAATCACCGGAAGTTTCATGTCAATCCCTACCGCCGATAACTTAGCCGAGAAATACGCTCTCCTTTCAATCAAATACCGTATGACGTAAAATGAAGAGGAAGAAAGCTTTAAAAAGCTATCAAGGTTGGAGGGAAAATACTCATCCGAAAGGTGAATCTAAATCTCTACCGATCAGCAGGAATGTTGAGATCGCCTCCAAGCACCTAAATAAACACCAAGAAAGGAAAGCAAAAGCTCAACATGCTATAATCGCAAAAATACCGGGCATTACAAATTTGAATGTCCGTAACTCATGGCAATGAAAGAGCAGTAAAGGCAAGCCGCATACCTATAAGTTCGTTAGGAAGAGGCAAGCCTACATAGCCGAAGAGCTATCCGACTACTTTAGTGATGAAGAATTGTTCATGGAGTAATCCGATGACGAAGCAACATTCATGGCAATCGAACCTGGATACTGAACTGTGCCTTATGGTTGGAGAAGAGGCTGAGGTAAACTCTAACTCTAATATATGCTCCTCTTCACCATGCACACATGACATAAGCTCTATTACAGGTGTACTCGGATGTGGTTCTTCCATATGAAGAACTGCTGGAGGAACAAATTCAGATGAGCAAATAGTTCAGTAGAACACTTCAGGAGATGGAACTCCTGAAATATGAGAATAAGAGACTTTCAATGAGAAGTCAGGACTCTACTGAGTCCGAAGGACTTGTTTTGAGACAAAAGGAAGAGATGGAATCTCTTATGACTAAGTCTCAACAACAAAAGTATCAGATATCAATTTCGACCAAAGACAACTCGTAGAAAGAGAGTGAAATTGTCGGTTTGAAGAACAAGCTTACACAAAGTGCCAGAGCCGAGTATGAAGCTTTGAGGAAAAGTGATGAGGTTTGGAGAACCTTAATGACTGAGCATTACTTAGGAGCCAAAGAAAAGGTTGAGAAGTTGCTGAGATCATAGAGACCATGTTCTACAAAGAAATGACTTGGTTATACATATGAAGCAACTACCTCCGGACTGAAAAACTCAGATCACCTAGCTGACTGATTTGTCCAAGGGGGAACCCAATATGCTGAATCTTCAACTTCTTAGACAAAGGACAGACAGAAGATGAAAGCACCTTAGCCCAGCTACCTGAAGACGACTCATGGTTCAATGGGGAACAAAGAACGTTAGATGAGCAGAGCAAGATGGTCATCCACAAGATACTCATTCCACCAAGATAAATCATACTTTTATGAGCCCGTAAATAAAAGCCCAAAGATTCAGCAGAAGAAGAAGAAACCTGAACTCAGAAGAAACAAAAGTCAGTATCTCCCAGCTCAGTAGAGAGATCAGCTGACAACAAGGGCAAGAAGAAATGAAAACCACCACGGTTGTCAGACAAATTTGGATCCCAAAATCCACTAACATCTAAGGACCCAACCTGAACCCAAAGGGTACCTGAATTTTTTATAATTTTGTAGGTGCTAAAGGATCCTTGGATCATGGACAACGGATGCTCAAGACATATGACACATCGAAAGAATCGCCGACCAACTACGCTCAAAGAGGGAGCCAGAATTGAATTTGGTGACAATTCAAACGATAATACACAAGGGGATACGAAACATTGAAGATAGGGACTGCAATAGTTCCCAGAGTATCATATATTGAAGGACTTCAATAAAATCTCGTTTCAACTAGTAAATTCTGTGATAACTTCAATAAAGTGACTTTTAAGGCAGTGTTCTTGTGATCTTCTTGACAAATCTACAGGAAAATTGTGTTATCGTGCTCGTGGGAGAAGAAATATCTATTATGCATTGAATATCGCTTGAAGCCTCGCTTGTTAGCACAACAAAGTCGATGACAAAACAGCCTGGCTGGGCATAGAAAATTAAGTCATCTGAACTTCAAAATGATGAACAAGCTAGCAAGAGATGCTAAAGTCCGAGGACTGCCCAACGAACTATTCAAGAAACACAAGAATTGTGAAGCACGCCCGAAGGAAAGCAAACCAAATCTAGCAATCCGCCAATTTCGTCACCTTGTACCGATGGGATCCTTCACCGCCGCACATGGATCTATTCGGGGCGCCTCCAAAGCGACGATGAGAGAAAAGAAATATGCTCTTGTAGTCATTGATAACTATTCAAGATATACATGGGTGATTTTCACCGCCAACAACTCGACGCCAAAACAGTAACTATCAAAGCTAACGAAATGATTGAAGTGTCAAGAAGGATATCAAGATTCAACGAATACGCCGCATCGTAACAGTTTCTAAGCTCAAGAAGAAAGACTCACGCGAAGCCGAAGGAATTCAACATGAAACCTCACAAAAGACATACACCTCAACATAATGGTCTCGTTGAAAGAAAGAACGTAACACTCAAAGAAGCAAAGAAGAACACTACTCGCAGATTCGTGTCTACGATCAAAATTTTGGGCGTAAGTTACCGACACGTACCGCTACACTCGTAATTGGTCTTTATTGACTCAAATGCACATGAAGACACCATATGAATTATGGAAAGGGAGAATGCCTTCTATTTCGCATTTCCATATCTTTGGTTGTTTGTGCTTCATCCATAGTAATGGAAATGATCAGCTAAAAGTGTTTGATATCAATTCGTACTCAACGGGTATTCTTAGGATACTTAGTGGTCAAGAAAGCTTTCGTGGTCTTTAATCGCTGCACTTTTGCGTGGAGGAAAGCCGTTGGGAGATGATTCAGCCTTCTCACACCGCTGAGACATAACTCGCAAGAGCCCTGCTCCCGAACACATACCGAAGATTTGAAGATCCCAAAACCCTATCTTGACCGATGAACTATTCGGCCTGTAACCTCGTTTGTTTTGTATCTCGAGGTTTCGTACTCGCAGACACTCGCATCCGGTTCAAAGCGCCAGCAGATTACATGCCTCAAGCACTTTAAGTAGAAGACTCGTGGATACCGGACTCAAGAGGGAGCAAAGATAATCGAAAGGAGTCGCGGAATGAACCGAACTCAGCAGATTAGTTCACCGAACTCGTGGCTGATCTTCACAGAGCCGACTCAAACAGGAGCATGCTACCGAATATGAGATCGACTCAAAGAACGGCCGGGATGCTTCCCCGACCGTCGATTCTCTAAAAGTCAAATCAACAGAGTCAATACTAGGAAGAGAGAAGTCAGCTTCAGATCTCCTTGAAGTCTGTTCTGTCTCACCTACTTTCCTGAACTCGACCAAAGACAAACAGCCACCTGTCCTATATCTGATAAAGCTGCAAGTCAACAACTTTCCGTAAACGGAGGGAAAGGACAAGGTAACCATACATTGAAAGAGCCGTTAGCTACCCAAAAAGAGAGAGACAAAGGATCGTCGTCTCCAACGGATCTATCCTAATCTCTGCTTGATAAATAGAGGGATAAAATCAAATTGAAGCTCACGAGCGAACGAGACCTAGAAATCGAAGAACACACAGAGCATTCAAAGAGAAACTCATAAATGTCCTAAGTCTTCCGCAAGTAATTCGAAGAAGTAATCTCCGGCGAAAGACTACATACCTGCTCATAGGGAACCAAGCTTAACCAGAATCATATAGACTCTAGTATCCAAGCGACTGAACTCGAACCCAAAGTTTAAACTTAGCCGTTCGTCGCTCTAGAAGCCACTTTCTCGTTCCCTATCCCTTTAACCTAAGCTCAGCTGTTCATATCTATAGCTTAGACGAGGGATTTCATAGTCGAACTGATCCTTATTGCAAAGGACTCCTTCACTGTTGGAGAGTTTTTCAAACACTTAGTTTGATACCCTGTAAACTGAGACTTGATCAGTATAAATCTCAAGACCAACAGTACAAACCGACCGAGACTACCTCGCATAATACATAGCCTCCCCGATCTTTCTGGAGAGTGGACGTAGGATTGCTGGGATCCGAACCACTTTAAAAATCTTCTCGTGTTCGTGTTCTTTATTTACCGTTGCATTGATTTACCGTGCATACTAAAAATATCTTCAAAATCATTCAACCGAGTTTCAAAGAAACTTAATCGACCGCACTAATCCATCAAACCGTTTTGATAAAAACGCTTTTCCTAACTCAACCGAATTTGGGCCTACACATTTCCGCACTACCGAACTCTATCTCGAACGGTACCGACTTCCGACTCTAGTCACGCCCAGCGTGCCCCGCAAAGCCGGGCCACTCGCCACGCGATTCGCAATGTGCCTTATCTCGGGTCCGCCGAACTCATTCAAGACGACACTCTCCCCGAAAAGGACTGCTTGCGCTTTAAGTTGAGAAATCGGTTTTTAGGTGTATTCACCCCCCCTCTACACCCGAACATTACTCCTGACCAACAATTGGTATCAGAGCAGGAGTTCTCTAAGACTCTTGTTATTTTGAAACTGGTCTACTTTAACGGATCTGGAAAATATTTTCACCGCATATCATTCTTCATTCATATCATTACTCATTATGTCCGATATGTAAGGAATCGAATGGTACCCATGTTCTCGTGAGAGAACTATGGTGTGTGGCGGGAATCGAATGGTACACATCTCGACCTCCCTCTACGACATCGTTCCAATGGTCGATAGCGTTGTAGCTCAGGACCCAGCACATGGAGGAGGGATGGTGACTAGGAAGAAGATTCCCAAAGACAGAAGTCTCTTCACCTCTAAGGAGAAGAAGCTTCACAACTTAGACTGCGTCACCAGAAACGCCATACTGACCACTCGAGTGATTCCTATCTCTAAGAGTTCAGACTACAAGTCCGCTAAAGAACTCCCGGGATGCTCTAGCGCTACCGAGTCCGGGGACTCGTAAGATCAAAGCGAACAAACTCGCACCGGAACTTCGTGAGCCGGAGAGACTCGCTCTCATGCCTAGTAACACCATTGAAGATATCAACGCCGATTCACTGATCCGATGAACTCTATCAACGGGCCGGGAAAGACATTCTCCAACCGAGAGATGAATCTCAAAATTTTGAGGGCATTGCCGTACGGTCACCGGACTCCCTTCTCTACTTTATCAAGCGCCATTCCGATTTAGGTATTGTTACTCCCGACCATATCTTTTCGTAACTTAAAGCCGAGGAGTTTGAGTTCGGCTTACCTCAAAAGGATGCAACCGATCCGAAGCCGACACCCAAGTCGACCATGCCTTTAAAGCATCGGCCAAGACAAGAGTCCCCCGGCCTAGCAAGGCCGAACCTTCACTCACCGACATACAAGAAGGAAACTTAGCCAAGAAGTACGCACCGCTTGCCGTGAAGTATCGAAGGAGAAGGAGAGGCGCAGAAGCTCTCAAGAGTCGCCGAGACTCTAAGGGTAAGACTCGAATATACACCCAAGCGCACTCCCGACTCACATACTTCTAAATGCAGAAACAGAAGACTCACCAATCGAAAGACAAAAAATCATAGAGGAAAGAGTCACAACTCGCTATAAGTGCATGAAGCCACGATATTATCGCATAACCGTCCCGAGCTCAAGCAATGCCGAAAGAGCAAAGATGCAAAGCAAGAAGGGAGAAGTTCGTCAAGAAGCGACAAGCATACATTGCCGGTGAACTCCGTAGGACTCGTATGAAGTCGACTCCTTCACGGATTCATCGATGATGAAGCAACTTTCATGGCCATAGAGCTTGAAGTCAAGAAGATGCCGAAAAGTGTCTCATGGCAGAGAAGAGGATGAGGTAAACTCTCACGCACCATTTAACTCCTCTTCACACTGCACACACGACACTATTTTAGGTGCAGATGAGAATTTGGAAGTCTCGATTGCATACGAAGAACTACTCGACGAGCAGATTCAGATGAGTCTGCAACTCACTAAGACTCTTCAGGAATTGGATACCCCGAAAGTGGAGAATCGTAGAATTTCTCAGAGAGTCGTTGCTATCGAGTCGAAGGACTTGTGTTGTGACTCGTGGAGGAGATTAACTCTCTCGATAGCCAAGTCTCAAAGATCAAGAAGATCATATCTCGCATCGACCAAATGACCTGCTCGTAAAGATACCGAACCGAGCTCATCAAGCAAGAGTTGTCAGGACTTCAGACCGAGCACGAACTGCTGAACAAAAGCGATGATATCTGGAGAAACCTGATGACAGAGCGATACATGGGCGTTGAAAAGAAGCTTTAAGCTATGCTAGCAAGCAACAAGCCCAACCATTGTAAGGAGGGACTTGGATTCACCATGGAGCCTCCTCATCTGCCCCCGTATGCTCAGAAAACCGGCTAGCTGATAGGTTTGTTCAAGGGGAGACCATCAATGCAGAGATACTGAACCCCCTAGCCAAGAACAAATAGAAGATGAAGGCACCTCATCCCGCTTATCGCATTCTCGACAAGAAGATCAGCACCAAATCACCCCAGCCTACCAAGGGGGAATGAGCAAAGCAAAATGGGCCGATCAAGATGGGACCTCCACAACGACTCATCCAAACTCAAGATGGGTCATATTACTATGATCCTATAGTCAGAGAGGATCCAAAAGTCGAACAAGAAGAAGAAATCCGTACGTAAGGCAAAGGTCGCAGCCCACCCACTCGTAAGATCGGACTCCCGAACCCGAAAAGCCTCGTAAGTCGCATCAACCAATCCAAATGGGTTAAATATGTTGGCAAAAGTGGAAAAAACTTTCCGAGACCACTGTGGTCGTAAGACGGATTTGGGGTTTCCAAAACTAACATCTAAGGACCCAAAATCAAAAATTAAGGGTACCTAAATATATTTCTGCTTTTGCAGTGTGCACAAGGACCCTTGGTATGTGGACAATGGATGCTCAAGACATACGACATATCAAAAGGACTCATCAAGAATTATACTATCAAGAACGACCCCTAATCGAGTTTGGAGACAACGCAAAAGGCTATACCGTGAGGCTATGGAACACTCAAAGATTGGAACCGCAATGGCGCTCCAAGAGTATCATATGTTGAAGGACCGGCTGGGGGTTCGTAATCTCTCGCTGATGGTCTCCCCTTGAACAAATCTATCGCCTAGCCGCTTTACTTGGGGCAGTGAGGAGGCTCCATGGCCGAATCCAAGTCCCTCCTTGCAAGCCGCTTAGGCTTGTTGCTTGCCAGCACGCCTCAAGCTTCTTTTCGCCGCCCATGCACCGCTCCGTCATCATGTTCCTCCGCACATCATCACTTTTCTTCAAGAATTCATGCTCGGCCTCAAGTCCCGACATCTCTTGCTTCGCAGACTAAGTTCAAGCATCTTTCTCGAGTCAAGTCATTGGTCGCAGTGAGATCTCGATATTCTTGATGCCGAGACTTGGTCATCGGAGAGTTTATCTCCCTCCCCGAGTCTCAAGTAGCAACCTTACTCTCCTAAGAAAGTCTCTCGATTTTCCACTTTCAAGGTATCCAACTCCCCGAAGAGTCTTACCGTGCCGTTGCACTCATCCGAACCGCTCGTCGAGTAGTTCTTCATATGCGATTGTGACGTCCCGTATTCTCATCTCGCACATGAAATAGTGTCGTGTGAAGAGGAGTTAAACGGAGCGTGAGATCTTGCCTCATCCTCTTCTCCTGCCATGAGACACTTTTCGCCGTCTTCTTCACGCTGTACGGCCATGAATGCCACTTCATCGTCGGATGAATCCATGAAGGAATAGACTTCATCTCGAGTCGTCCGATAGTTCACCAGCCTATATACGCTTGACACTTTTTGATGAACTTCTCCCTTCGAGCTTTGCATGCCGCTCCCTCAAGAAGATTTGAGCTCGTGACAATCATACCGATAGTGTCCCCGGCTTCTTGTAGTTGTAGTAGGTAGTGACTCTCTCTTTCTTTGCTTTCGCCGTCTTCGACCGAGCCGAGTCCTCCCCGTTTCCTACATTCGAAGTATACGAGTCGAGTGCGCTTAGGTGTATATTCGTACTTACCCTTGGAGTCTCTCGACGACTCTTGAGAGTTTTCTCGCGCCTCTCTTTCTCTTTCTCGATACTTCACGTAAGCGCCGCGTACTTCTTAGCCAGTGTTTCCTTCTTGTAAATCACCGAGTAAAGGTTCACCTTGCTAGAGGTTGGAGTCATGCAGGCCGATGCGTATGCTTTGAAGGTATGGTCGACTGGGTGTCGCCTCGCCGCGCTTCCTTTCGAGGTAGACCAAACTCGAACTCCTCAGCCTTTAAGTTCTCAAAAAGATATGGTCAGAGTAACAATATCTAAATCGAATGCCTCAAGAAAGTAGCAAAGGGAGTCCAATGACCGTCCGGCGCAAGCCCCTCAAAATCTTGAGATTCATCTCTCGGTTGGAGAACGCCTCTTCCCACCCATTTATGGAGTTCATCGATCCGTGAATCCGACGTTGAGATCTTCAATGGACTCACCAGCATGAGAGACAAGCCTCCTCCAAACTGCGAAGTTCCAGGTACCAACTTGTCAGGCTTTGATCTTCCCGAGTCCCCCCGACTCGCAGCGCAAAGAGCATCCCGTAGTTCCTTCGCAGACTTGCAGCCCCGAACTCTCCCGAGATAAGAATTGCTCGAGTGGCCGGGCATGGCGTTTCGGGCGACCCAGCCTGTTGTAAGAAGTTTCTTCTCCTCAAGGGAGAAGAGACTTCGTCTTTAGGGATCTTCTTCCCTGGCCACCATTCGTCCTCCTTATACCGGATCCCGAGTTACGACACTATCAACCATCGGGAACGATAGGTCCGTCCTCCAGCACTCCGTCATGCCGTCGTGGGAGGGAAGTCGATGTGCCTCCATTCTCGACTCCGCCATACCCCATAGTTCTCTACCGAGAACATGGGTACCATCCTCGATTCCTGACATATCAGACATAGTAGATAATGATATGAATGAAGAGTGATATGCAGTGAAAACATTTTCTGGATCCGTTCAAGTAGACAAGTTTCAGAATAACAAGAGTTTTAGAGAACTCCCCGCTCCGATGCCAATTGTTGGTCCCGAGATTAAACGCTCTGTGTAGAGGGGGGGATTAATACACCCGAAAAACAATTTCTAAACTTTAAACACAAATAGTAATTTTCAGGAGAGTGTCGTTCTGAACAAGTTCAGTAGACCAAATAAGCTGTTCTGGATCATGTGGCAGAGTGACTGACTTCATTGATGCCTGCTAGCTGACTTGAGTTAGAATTTAGTACCGTTCAGATAAAGTTCAGTATAGAGCGGAAATGTGTAGGCCCAAATTCAGTTGAGTTTAAAAAACGTTTTTAATAAAATAATTTCAATCTGTTAGTGCGATCAATTAAGCTTAGCTGAAACTCAGTTGAATGATTTTAGAAAATACTTTCAGTATGCACAGTAATCAATGCAATAGTTAAGAACAGAAAAACACACGTAACACGTGCGCTTTTAAAGTGGTTCGGATCCAACAATCCTACGTCCAAGGTCCCGAAAGATCAGGAAGCTATGTATTATACTGAGATAGTTTCAGTCGGTTTGTACGCTGGAAAAACACTGGTCTTGAGATTTATACTGAGCAATTCTCAGTTTACTAATATTTAGAAATAGTTTCAGTCGATTAAGCTTTACTGAAACTCAGTTGAATGATTTTAGAAATATTTTCAGTATGAACTGTAATCAATGCAACAATAAATAGACAGAACACAAGCAATTTTTAAGTGGTTCGGATCCAACAATCCTACGTCCACTGTCCCGAAAGATCAGGAGGCTATTTATTATACTGAGTTAGTTTCAGTCGGTTTGTACGCTGGACAAACACTGGTCTTGAGAGTTATACTGAGCAAGTCTCAGTTTACAAAGGATCAAACTAAAGCGTTTGAAAAACTCTCCAACTATGAAGGAGTCCTTTACAATAAGGATCAGTTCAGATATGAACTCCTTCGTCTAAGCTATCGATAAGATCTGCTGAGCTTAGGTTAGAGGGATAGGGAACGAGAAAATGGCTTCTAGAGCGACGAACGGTTTAAGTATGGACTTAGGTTCGTATTCATTCACTTGGATACTAGAGGCTTTATACTCGGGTTCACCTTGGTTCGCTATGAGCAGTGTATGTTGTCTTTCACCGGAGATTACTCTTTGAACTTCTTGCGAAGACTTAGGTCATTTTGAGTTGCTCGTGAATGCTCTTGTGTTCGTTGATTTCTCTCGTGTTCGCCGTGACCTTCTATTTGAATTGTATCCCTCTATTTATAGAGGAGAGATAAGGATAGATCCGTTGGAGACGACGATCCTTGTGTCTCTCTCTTTTGGGTAGCTAACGGGTCTTTCAAAGAATGGTGGCAGAGTACTTTCCCTCCATTTCTGGAAAGTTGTTGACTTGCAGCTATAATCAGAATATAGACAGCTGTCCGCTCGTCATTCGTCGAGGCTAAAGAAAGTAGGTGAGAAAGAACAAACTTCAAGGTAGATCTGAAGCTGACTTCTCTCTTACTCGTATGACTCTGCTGATTGACTTAGTAAATTATGACAGCTAGAAGACTGCGTCAGCCGTTGCCGAGTCCGATCTATATTCGCAGCATGCCCCCGCCGAGTCGGCTCTACCAAGATCAACTCGAGTTCGCGAACTACCCCCTACCGAGCTCGGCCCACCGACTCCTTTCGCATACCGCTCCCGCCGAGTCCAAGATCACCGAGTCTTCTTCTTCCGGTACCGAGGCCGGTAATCTACCGAGCGCCCCGAACCAAATGAAGAGTGTCTACCGAGTCTAAAACCTCGTAGACGTAACAACACATTACAATGTAAGGGTTCATCACCAAAGTAGGGTTTTGGGATCTTCAAATCTTCAAGAAATATTCAGCAAGACCGGGCCGCCGAGTTATCTCCCAACGAGCCGAGGAGCGATCGAATCATCTCCCAACACGTATACAAACTAGTATTTAGCCGTATATCCTATCTATCACTCCTCTTCTCCCACTTATACAAAGTTTCGCAGTCCTAAGCTGGGGGCATCTCTACTACCATAAGCCACGAACATGCTTCTCGTAGTTTCCGAATTGGTAAGCTCTTTATGAATGGATCACCTAGGTTGTCTTCATTTCTAATCTTTTCTCTAAGTACATCGCCTCGATGTACGAATTCTCGTATAATGTGGTACTTCCTGTCTACGTGTTTAGATGCCTTGTGAGATCTAGGTTCCTTAGAATTTGCCACTGCACCCGCAATATCATAATAAATCGTGATTGCCTTAGGAAAATTCTGAACGATATCAAGATCTTGGAGAAAATTCTTGAGTCAAACTGCCTCTTACGAAGCTTCGGAAGCAGCCACA
The DNA here is from genome assembly GCA_028984105.1 of Lavandula angustifolia. NCBI lineage: Eukaryota > Viridiplantae > Streptophyta > Magnoliopsida > Lamiales > Lamiaceae > Lavandula > Lavandula angustifolia. The sequence continues at coordinate 49,685 of CM054814.1, forward strand.
TACCCTGCTTCCATGGTTGAGTCCGCAATGCATTTCTGCTTTGCACTTCTCCATGAAATGGCTCCACCTCCCAAGGTAAACACATAACCCGAGGTCGACTTCTTCTCATCTTTGTCAGCCTGGAAATCCGAGTCCATTTAACCCAAAGGCACTAGACTGTTTGACTGGTAAACAATTCTATAATCTTTAGTCCGTTTAAGGTACTTGAGAATATTTTTGACCGCAGTCCAGTGCGCTTGTCCAGGATTAGACTGATATCTTGAGACCATGCCTACAACATATGAGATATCTGGTCTCATACAAAGCATTACATACATGAGACTACCGACAGCGGAAGCATTTTGTACTAGCCTCATACTTTCTATCTCTTTAGGCGTTTTAGGGCACTGATTCTTAGATAGAAAAATGCCATGTCTGAAAGGTACCGAACCTCTCTTGGCATTTTGCATGCTGAAACGAGCAATAATAGTATCAATGTAGGACGCTTGTGACAAGCTTAACATCCTTTCTCGGCGATCTCTGATAACCTTGATCCCAAGGATGTTAGCAGCCTTCACCTAAGTCCTTCATTTGAAACTCGCCGATAACCACGCTTTACGCTCGATAACACTTCAACATTGTTGCCAATGAGAAGGATGTCATCTATGTAAAATGCAAGAAACACCACTGATCCGTTAACACAAATACGGTACACACCTCGTTAGGATAGGATACAAATCCATAGGATTTGACTACCTCGTCGAAAACGCTGGTGCCATAACCGAAAAGCTTGCTTAAGTCCATGAATAAACTTCTTAAGCTTCCAAACTAGATGTTCTTCGCCCTCCTTCACATAACCATCTGGCTGTTTCATGTAGATGTCCCTACCTTTTTTTAAGGTGACCGTTTAGGAATGCAGTTTTGACATACATTTGCCAGATCTCTAGGTTCATGTGAGCTCCTATGGCAAGGAGAATCCGAATGGACTAGATCATTGCTATAGGCGAGAAGGTCTCTTCATAATTGATACATTTTTTCTGGGTAATACCCTTCGCCAGTAGCCTGGCCTTAAAAGCCATGATCTCTCCATTCGGTCCTCTCTCTTTCTCTTGTATACCCACTTACTACCAATAGCCTTGTAGCCCTCAGGTAGTTCAGTGATCTCGTATACATCCATATCAATTATGGACTTAAATTCTGACGTGATTCGCCATGAATCTGCATCTATATCTCCCACTACTTCGTTGTAAGTCCAGGGATCCACGGTGTCTTGTTCATTTGCCGGGAGATGGTCAGACATCTCCCCAGTGAACATATACCGATCTGGTGTAAATATCACCCTCCCACCACGTCGAACAATGCCAGACGATGTGTTAACAGATTGTGCAGTTACTCGTGATTCCTTAAGGATGATGTCGACTCGAGATTTATGGTTACTAATGTACCGATCTGGTGTAACTATCTTGCACAACTTGCTGTTCAAGTGGAACTCGACCACCTTGTAATTCCTCAAGGATGATGTCGACTAGAGATTTATGGTTACTAATGTAATCCTCTTCTAAGAACCGAGCGTTAGTGCTAACAACGATCTTTTGTTCTTTAGGATCATAAAAGTATCCACCTTTCGTTTCCTTCGGATACCCTATGAACAACATCACTTCTGAACGTGATTCCAATTTGTCGGCCTGCCTATTTAGCACATAAGTAGGATAACCCCAAATCCTTAAGTGGTGCATACTGGGTTTGTGCCCGATCCACAACTCGAAAGTGAACTTTTGTACCGACTTTGAAGGCACACGGTTCGCCAAGTATGCCAGCCTCTGTGGCATATCCGCAAAAGGAAACTGGCAAAGTTGCATGACTCATCATCGACCGAACTATCTCTAAAAGACTTCGGTTCCTTCTCTCTGACACACCATTCCGTTGAGGCGTGCCTGGTGCTATCAGCTGGGATGTAATCCCACATTCTGTCAAGTAGTCCTTGAACTCGTTGGATAGGTATTCCCTACCATGATCAGATCGTAGTGTTTTGATTTCTTTACCTAGGTTCTTCTCCACTTCTGCTTTGAATTCCTTAAAGGTTTCAAAGCAATCCAACTTGTGGCGAAGAAGGTAAACATATCCATACCTCGAGTAATCATCAGTAAATGTGACGAAGTACTCATACCCTCCACGAGCTTGTGTAGACATGACCCACACAAGTCAGAATGTATCAAACTTAATACTTCTATGGCTTTATAACCCTTTGCCTTGAAATACCAAGTCATCATCTTTCCTTCCAAATAGGTTTCGCAAGTTGGAAATGGTTCAACTTGGAGAGACTCCAATGATCCATATTCCACCAACCTTTGAGTCCTGTTAAGATTGATGCGACCTAGTCTTAAGTATCACAGATAAGTTTGGTTTACCTTAGAAGACTCTTTCCTCTTCTTAGGATTTGATGATGAGGAAGCAATATTAACAGAACTACACGGTTTACAAGTAATACTATATAGCAATATTAAAGCAATATTAATGGTCTACCACATATAAAATCATCATCTTTCATGATAGAAACTTCACTATCAAAACTTGATTTATAACCATCCATGGTGCAGAGTTTTGAAACAGAAATAATGTTTCGCCTAAACTCGTGCATATATTAAACTTCTTTAAATACTAAAACAGTAAATATCAAAAGATAGATTTAAATCTCCAATGACAATTGCAGAACTTTCGATCCATCGCCCATCGAGACTACCACCTCGTCATTGCTCAATCGCCTTTTCTCGCAAGAAACATTGCAAGGTGTAACAAACATGACCGCTGCCCTCGAATCCACTACCCATTCGGGGTAGAAGAGGAAACCGTAATCGCTTTCGCTACAAGAGCGACTCGCGCTCTTTTTATTTTGCCTTGACATCTCGTATTATAATTATTCCAAAGTCCTTTCTTACCACTTCTTGAAGAACCTTTCTTTCTCCTTTGACATTCATGTCGCCGCCTGTAAGGACAATCTTCCTACTCCCACGCTCTTCTTGAATCGACCATCCTTTCGTCTCTTTTCTAGTTTCCGCCTTTGGAGGATTCCTTGAACTACTAGGGATATTCAAGACTTGAGTACTCGCCCTTTCCTATAACCTCTTTGACCGTTACTAAAGATTTGAGTAACATACTCATAGTAAACTCGTTTCTAGACATAGCGGTCCTAAAACATAAATTCTCATAGACCTTTGTAGAGCTTTTTTTTGAGAGGTAAGATATCTCTTCCACTCTATGAAATTATAAAAAATTGTTAAACCCGTTAAGGTTTGGTTGGTGAGACCGCTTTAGGAACTCGAAAAATTTCAAATGCATATATCTCGAAAAAATATAATTTAAAATAAAGCATGTAAGGAAGAATAATTTGCACATAATTCATAATCAACGATCATTGTAACCTTTTGAAAAACAATGATGTTAAAAACCTCGAACGGCTCTAGGAATTCCACTAGCTAGCCACGCAGGTGGACGTTTACTAGCGTAACCCTAAACCAAGCTATTTACCTAGCTCTTTAATTCCAATCTACGCCTATGTTTTTAAGACGAATGGAATTCATAGTTCGATATTCTGGACCATGTCACTATTTAAACGTGGGAAGGGACTTCGAGGGAAGTGAATTGTACCTGCGGTGACATCTTAGCATTGACCATTAATTTGACCAAAATAAAATCAAATTCTCGAAATTGACATAAACAACAGTCTTACCATCCCAATAAATGCTCTTACGAGGTCCTATAAGAACATCTGTTTTAGGACCGCTACGGCTAAGATTGAGATTACTCTGAGTAAGTTACTCAATTCTTTGGTAGCGGTCAAAGAGGTTACTTTGAGTAAGCTAATTTGGCCAAGCGGCCCGCTCAAGAAGCACAATTCAAGAGATACTGACTTTCGCGTTTGAGTTGAAATCTACACTCAGGTGTATTCATCCCCCCACCCTACACCTGAAGGCTCATCTCTAGACCAACAATTTGTATGAAAGCAGTGTTCTTCAAATTATTATTTTCTTAATACTCTGGTCTACTCGAACAGATCCTGAAAACTATTTTTTCTGCATTTGCATCTCTTTCGTAGCATCCTATTCCATATCTTCAACACGTCTGATATTTCAGGTATAAGGATAGTACCCATGTCTCCAATAGAAAACTACGCGGTATGGCGTGTAAGGATGGAGGCACACTTGACGTCGCTGCATGACAACATGACGAATGTCCTGGAGAAGGGACCCATTTTTCCCATGATCGACAGCGTCGAATTAGCAACTGTGGTAGCAATAGGTGCCAGAACCGGTGCAAAGGTTCCCAAGGACAAGAGCCTCTTTACACCAGAAGAGAGAAAGCTGCACAACCTTGACTGAGTCGCACGCAATGCAATGCTGACTACACTCAGTGATTCATACCTCGAAAGGGTGCACGACTGCAAAACTGCGAAGGAACTCAGGGATGCTCTCTCCGTACTGAGTCAAGGAACTCCACAAATCAAGGAAAACAAGCTGGAGTTGGAGCTACTGAAGCTCGAAGCATTTGCAATGATTCCCGAAGAGTCAATTGATGATTTCAGCATTAGATTCACAAATCAGATCAACATCATCAATGGACTGGGGAAAACCTTCAGCAATAAGGAGACAAATACCAAAATTTTAAGGGGCTCTTACTGTGGCCAAGTGGTATTCTTTTTGCTACATGTTTGCAAAGAATTGACTTAAGCTCAGTTACTCTTGATTATTTCTTTTCGTAATTAAAAGTAGAGGAGTTTGAGTTCAATCTTCCGTATACTCCCAATGCTGACAATGATATGACAATGAATCATTCCTACAAGGAAACGGTCAACACATCTGGAGCAAGTCCATTAGTCACTAGTCAAAACTCACTGACAATCCCAACTGCTGATAATCTAGCTGAGAACTATGCTCTCCTTGCAGTAAATTATCAAAAGGAGAAGGACAAGTTCGTAAACATGACTACCAAGGTGCTAAGTGGACCCTCGATCGTGGGCAAGTGGATGCTCAAGACACACGACACATCAAAAGAATCTACCGACCAACTATGTTAAGTAGGAAAGAGCCGTGATCGAAGTTTGGTGACAACTCCAAAGGATAGACAAGGGAATATTAAACACTGAAGATTGGAACTGCCATAATTCCCAGAGTATCTTATGTTGAAGGACTTCAACATAATCTCCTTTCAGTTAGTCAATTCTGTGATAACTCCAATAAGTGACTTTTGATGTAGGTTTTTGTGATGTTCTTGACAAAACTATATGAAAAATAGTGTTATCAGGCTCGCGTGAAAGAAACATCTACTAGGCAAATTGGAATACCGCTGAACCTGAAGCCTTCTTTCTAGCACATACACAGTCAGATGATAGAACAACGCTGCCGTGCGCACGTAAGACTAAGTCATCTAAACTTTAAAACTATGAACAAGCTAGAAAGAGATGCTAAAGTCAGAGGATTACCCAATGAAATCTTCAAATGACATAAGACTTATGAAGCATGCAAGAAGGGAAAGCAGACCAGATCAAGCAATCCTTCAATTCCGTTAACTTCGCTGCACGGGATCCTTAAGCCGCTCCACACGGACTAATTCGCCTGGGCCTTCTTCTAGATGATTAGAGGCAAGAAATATTCTCTTATAGTCATGGATAACTATTCAAGATACACTTGAGTGATTTTCATCGCCAACAAGCCTGTCGTCAAAACTGAATTGCCAAAACTACTGAAAAGACTGAGCGTCGAAAAAGATATAAGGATTCAAAAAATACGCTCAGATCAAGGAATAAAATTTCTGAACTCAATTATGAAAGACTACTTCGAAGCTGAAGGGAACCAACATGAAACCTTAGCGGCACGCACGCCTTAACAAAAAGGCCTTGCTGAAAGACAGAACAGAACACTCAAAGATGCGGAAAGAACGTTATTCGCAGACTCAAGTCTACCATCAAAGTTTTGGGTAGAAGCTACTGACATAGCCTGTTACACTAAGAATCGCTCATTACTGACTTAACTGCACATGAAGACACCGTATGAACTATGGAAAGGGAGAAAGCCTTCAATTTCACATTTAAATATTTTTGGTTGCTCATGCTTTATCCACAATAATAGAAATGATCAGTTAAAGGTCTTCGATAGCAAGTCAGACCAAGGAGTATTCTTAGGATACCCGTGGTCGCAAAGCTTCCCGGGTCTTTAACTATCGACACTTTGTGTGGAGGAAAGTCCTCATGTAGTATTTAATAAGTTTACTACTGAAACATTCGCTCCATTTACAAGATTGGAAGCAATTCGCCTATTCCTAGCATATGCAACTAATCAACAGTTTATTGTCTATCTGATGGATGTAAAGTCAATTTCCTGAAAGGCGTACTGAAGGAAGAAGTCTATATTGAACAACCGCCCGACTTTCAGCAGGAACATCAAGTATATAGACTCAAGAAAGCTCTGTATGGGTTAAAACAAGCACCCAGGGCTTGGTATGATACCCTCTTAGACTTTCTAGTTCTGAAAGATTTTCAAAAGGGAACCGTAGATCGCACCCTATTCAATATCAAGTCAGACAATGATATCTTACTGGTCCAGATCTATATGGACGACATTATTTTTAGATCTCCGAATCTGTCCATGTGTCAGAAATTTGAACGAATGATGAAAGAAAAAATTGAGATGTCAATAATAGGAGAAATGAATTATTTCCTCGATCTTCAATTGAAACAATCAAAGAACGGAATATTCATAAATGAAGCAAAATATACCAAAGATCTTATCAAGAAATTCGCCATAATCAAGAAAATCACCAAGATTCCCATGAATACAAATCAAGATTAATCTTGATAAAGAGGGAATATCTCGTTAACTCAACCGATTATCGTGCTATTATCGGCTCTTTATTATACTTAATCGCCAAGCAGACTCGATATAACCTATGTTGTAGGTGTATGCGCGAGATTTCGAAGGATCCCAAGCTGAGTCATGTAGACTCAAAGAAAGAAGATTTTTTGATATTTGAAAGGAACACCCGATGTCAAGGGTTATGGTATCCTACCGATGATAATCTTGAACTAACTAGATATTCTCGATGTTGATTACGCAGATGTCGAATCAACAGTAAAATCGACTTCGGAACATGTTAGTTCCTCGACGCAAGCTCATATCAGTGGTTTTTAAAGACACAACATTCCGCAGCAACGCCCACTACCGAAGCCGAATATATGACCGTTCTAACCTCGTTGTGCCCAAATGCTTTGCTTCAACAACAATGCGCGATTATGATATCTATCAAGATGAAGTGCCGACTATCGCGACAAAGACAAGTACTATTCTAATTACTCGTAACCGGTTCTACAAACGAGATGCAAGCACGCGGACATCGACATCACTTCATCTCGAGATCATGTCGAAAAGAAGGACATCGAATGGAGAAAATCCATTCTAATAAACGGAGGGCCGACATACCGACCAAACCTCTAGCCGAGACCGCATTCAACGATCTCTCAATCGAACTAGGTTTACTAGATCCTACTGACTCGGTTCAGTAGGACTATCCTATAATTACTGAGTAACGGGGAGCTTACTCTTAGTAATGCTGAACTACTCTGTGACGACATAGTGGTATCAGCTGACTACAATGTTCAACTAACAGTGTTTTGAGTATTTATTCAAAGATACTTTATTCAAGGTTCATCGCATTTATTTCCCGCCGTTAATTTTTATAGGATGTCATTAATAAAAATATTTTCACTAAAAAAGACGACATTCCATATACTGACTGCGGTGCATTAAATGTATGTCATCTCACCTTACGTTTTAGATGATAGATACGTAGGTTGAGATTATAGGCGACAATGTAATCATAACTTCTTGTAACATTAAATCTCTGTCGTCCATCTTTCAAATTCAGTTTAATCTCAACCGCATGCTGAATAAACCGTTCATATTCATATATGATATATATTCTCTCATCCATGACCTGATAAATTACTTTCGACCACTATCGATCAAATTAGTGTTTTGCAAAATAACTGCATTGTAATCTACTACGTCCACAACACTAATCTTTTGGTATACTTCTTAACTTAATCTGCAGCAACTAACTTACTCTACTTTCAAGTGTTAATATTTTTTTTTTCGCATTCAGCCTTTCAACGACGAGCTCTCCCAACAATGAGGTGTTGATTCCTTCTAATACGGAGGAGATGATCAAGCAACAAGAGGGTCCGGGTTTTTAGCAAGTCTTAGCGCTCGTGTCTTGTGAGATTGATCGCATGGAGCTAATCTTCAATGCTCTTCAATCATCGGCCTTTAGACTATTCCCGTCTAGTGGTTCCTCATCTCGTGCCTTCCAAGGCAAAGCGACCGAAGTTCTACATGAGCTTGCGTCAGATGAAAATCAAGGATATCTCGTGCATATCATATCAAGCAACAAGTTGTCAACAACGCTTGGGAAGCCAAGATTACGGATCTTGACGCTACGGACCGCCTTCACGTAGGTTTCGATCTTTCGAACGAAGGCGATTTCTTCGATTGGCTACAAGGAGACTTCCATCAACTTATATTTTTGCCAATTCAACGGGCGTAAAGATATCGTATTGAGACCAAGGCTCCCGAAGAATATGCTGCTCCCTAAATACAGGGGTATAGCATATATTTTCAACCACTTCCTCATAAGCTCTTGTTGGATATAAGTCAAGAGATTGATACTCACTGTTCTAGTGGTTAAAAGAAATTAGGGGAAATCATAGTAGTACTATGGAATTGAAGATCCCAAAACCGAGCCGATATCGCAGATTAGTGTGTCGATAGGATTAGCCGATGTATAGGTTAGACTTGATGTTTTGTTTATTGTTTTTGTCTAAGTCCCGTACGGGGTAGTTGTTGGACCGATCTTCCGCCGAAGACACTTTTCGTAATCCCATGTCATCGTTGTAATCGCCATGCTTCTTCGTCGAAGCCGAATGCTAAACTCACCGGAGACAAACAGCATCGCCTTACCCGATCTCGCAGAAGACATTATCACCGATGGTCATCGCGAAGAACCTTTGCAAGCACAATACCTTCCTAGCCGACCAACCGACTATCGAAGCTCACTTCACCGCCGACGACTCACCGAAGAAGACAGAGACGTATTCGCCCATCGGACCCGACGTAAAGCGACCCCCGCACCCGAAGTCTTTTCGAATAGTTCAGAGTAAGACATACGAGGTTGTTTGAACGGCCAACTCGACACTCTCACCAACTACAAACCTCGACCAATGAGAAGCCGACAACGCTTACCTACTCTACAAGAAAGTCGCTTCTCACGAACAAGCGCATTAACCGCCCCGCCGCAACTAGCTCGAATTTACGGCCGTTTTCTTGGAGGCTTAGGACACGTGGCATCGTCGCCTCCAACCGACATACGCCACAACTCACAGCCTATAAATAGAGAAGGATTTGAAGATTTCGAAACACGGAGGAATATACGCGAAATCAAGGGAAAGCATTCAAGCTCACAACGCTCTAGAACCTTCTAGCTTATCCAGACGAAACTAGTTTTCATAGAACACTTCTTGTAGTTCATCTCTGTGAGCTCTTTGATCCCTTTCTTCTCTAAACTAAGCTCATCGCCGCATTCATAGCTTAGATTCGAAGGAGTTCACATTTAGTGAATCGTTCTTGTTGTAAGAACTCCTTCTCGCCTGGAGAATATTCCCTCCCTTCTAAACTTAGGTTTGGATTGTAAAAGTCGCTAAGGACTATAACTTAGAAGCATCCGTCCCCGCGTACAGCTTCCTTGCCGAGACTTGCTCGATTAATCAACAAGTTTCTCCCGCCGAGTTCAGACCGCGGACGTAGGATCTCGTTATCCGAACCACGTTAAAAATTGCTTGTGTTATTTACTGTTTTATCGCATTGCATTTAACCCTATTTTAAATCATCAGCTTGTATAAAATGTATCTTAAAAAGCGCACAGCCAAAAGACTTTACATTGTGAAACACGTTTTCAAAAGAGACGACTCAGGGCCTAACACTTATTCCGCACTACGCCTCCGACCGAGTTTCGTAATACCGACATCAATCGCAGAAGAGCTCGAAGCCGACTCACTTTGACCCCAGCTGATCGAAGGCTTACTTGGCACCGTTCATCGCTTGCAAACACGCCTCAAACGACCTTCACCGAGAAAAAGAAACAGAGCTCAGGTGTATTCACCCCCCCTCTACACCTGACTTTTTGTCTCCGGACCAACAATTGGTATCAGAGCACAAGGTGTTCAACTGATCGCCGGTTCTGTAATACTGGTCCTCCCGAACTGATCCCGAAAATGTTTTCTCTGCACAAGCATCTCTTCATCTCATCCCTATACTCGCTGGAACATGTCTCGATATGTCGTATTCGGATGGTGCCGATATTCTCCGTTGAAAATTATACGGCTTGGCGCGCGTGCGTATGGAGGCACATCTTACGTCACTCCACGACAAAGACGGGCGGATGTTCTTGAAACAGACCCATAATCCCTATGATCGACAAAGATCGTATTTGCCGCCGGAGAAGGCGTAGGAGCACGCACAGTGCAAAGATTCCCAAAGACAAATCCGCTTCACACTCGAAGAGAAAAAGCCGCACAACTCTAGACCGAGTGGCATGAAACGCTATACCGACTACGCCAACGACTCACACCTCTAGCAGAGTGCAAGATTGTAAAACAAAGAAAAGAGCTATGGGATGCTCCGGGCCGTACCGAGCCGTGGAACCCCTCGGATTAAGGAGAACAAGCTCGAACTAGAGCTTCGTGGTTCGACGCCCTTACTATGGAGCCAAATGAGACGATCGACGAGCTCAATGTTAGATTCACAAACCAAGTCAACGTCATCAATAGGGCCGGGAAGGATGTTCACCAATAAAGAGATGAACACCAAGATCTTAAGAGCGTTACCTCGATAGAAGTGGCTTCCATTTGCTACTTATCTAAGACGTTCCGATCTAAATTCTCTAACTCCCCGATGTTATCTTTTCGTAACTAAAAACGGAGGAATTTGAGCATAGCCTACCCCGCAGATGCTCCAAAGGCTCCAAACCGACACCCACATTGATCATGCCTTCAAGGCAACTCACAAGAAAATTGGAAACAAAAATACTTCATCGAGCAAGGCAAAGAGCAAACAAACAAAGTCATCTCGAAATATCTATCGCCGACGCCTCGCGCCGATGACTCTCAAATATCAAAGAAAAAAAAGAGAGAGTCGAAGCTAAAGAAGTATCACGTAGATTCACCCTCAGTAAGAAAGATTATCAAAAAAGGGAAGAATCTAATTCTACACCCGAATGCAGAAAACAGAGCATAAAGCCGCTAGTCCTTCAAAGGACTCACTGAAAAAGCAAAGCAGAAGAAAAGTCTCTACATGCTATAACCGCAAAAAAAGGAGGGACATTATCGCACGACCGTCCCGAACCCTCACCGCTCAAAGAGCGTAACGGCAAAGCCGTAAGAGAAAAATTCGCCAAACGAAGGCAGCCTACATAGCCGGAGAGATATCCGACAACTCAATTGAAGAGGATACTTTCATGTATTCCTCTAAAGACGAAGCCGCATTCGTCGCAGCTTGAGGAAACAAATACAAGTCCCGAAGAGTCACCCGAATACCGCTTGACGGGCAGGAGAAGAGACCGAGGTAAACTCTAAACCTAAAACAACCTCTTCTTCACATAGCACACACGACACATGTTCTCGTCACGTATGATCCTCTGGGACGTTGTGCAAGCGTATGATGAACTACTAAAGGAGCAGATTCAACGAGCAGCAGAGTTCAACGTAACGATTCAGAACTTGAACAGTAAAGGCCGAAAATCGTAGACTTTCTTCTCGATTGTCAGTCCCTACCGAGTCAAGCCGGATCTAGTGGCGAGACTCAAGGAAGAGATTAAATCTCTTATGACTAAGCCTCGCCTTCAAGAGACTCGCATCTCGCCCGACCAAAGACAATTCTCGAGAAAGAGACTCGAATAGCTCAACTCACCGAAGCTCTCGACGCACGTATGGATTATGATTCACTCGTAAGAAGTGACGAAGTCCGGGAGAGGACTCGATGACCGAACAAGTATTCGAGCTAAGGAGAAGTTGGAAAATATGCTCGTGAGCACAACGGCCAACCGCCGTGAAGGAAGGCCTTGGCTACAAACATGAAGCTTCCACTTCCAAGAGCTCGACTTGCCGACCGACAGGTTCGCCGAGGGAAAGTACAAACCGCCGTCACTCCACCTCAGCGAAGAACAAACAGAAAATTATCGCACCTCGCCGAGCAACCGTAAGAAGCAAACGACAAACGGTTCGAGCCCCGGGACACCACGATCAAACTCGGGGGAACCAAGAAGGTCGAAGGGCGTAACAAAGATGGAGAACCACCGTATGAGCATCCGGCTCAAGCACGGTTCATACTACTAGGAGCCCGTGGTCGGGAGAAGCGCTAAGACTCGAAGAAGAAAGCTCCCGAACCCAAAGTCAACAAGAAGTCGCATCTCCAAGTTCTAAAGAGAGAGAAGCCGACAAGGTTCGTAAGAAGAAGTCTCGACTTCTAAGGTTCCTAGGCAGATCCGGGTTCCGAAATCACCCACTAACCCGTAAGGACCCAACCGAACCAAAGGGTACCTAAAAATGCTTCGCTTTCGCAGTGCATAAGGACCTCGATAGTGGACAGCTGGCCGCCGAGACACACGACACATCGAAGAGCTTGCCGACCAACTACGTACAAGAAGATGGTCCTGCACTGAGTTTGGTGACAACTCCAAAGGCTACACAAGGGGATACGGAACACCGAACATCGGGACCGCCTCGGCCTAAGAGTAACATATGTTGAAGGACTTCAACATAATCTCCTTTCTCGTCACCAATTTCGTGATAATCATAATAGTAGTTATCTTTGACGCCGGTTTCGTGATGTTGTTGACAAATCTACAGGAAAACAAAGGTTGTCGCTCGCGAAGAAGAACATCTATGTTGCAAACCGGAAAACCGTGTAACCCGAGGCTTGCTTGCTTGCACGTACTCAAATCAAGTGACAAGTCAGCCGAGCTATGGCACAAGAGACTCACCACCCGAACTTCAAGACTATGAACAAGCTCGCAAAGAACTCTAAAGTCGAGGATCGCCCAAGGAATCTTTTATCAAAGATAGAAATTGTGAAGCACGCCCGAAGGGAAAGCGCATAAAGAAGAGCAATCCACCTATTCCTTCACCTTCCACCGATGGAATCCTTCACCGCCTCCACACGGATCTTTTCATGCCGCCTCCAACCGACTATAAGAGGCAAGAAGTATGCCCTAGTCGTCATGGACGACTATTCGAGATATACTGGGTCATCTTCATCGCCAATAAGTCCGATGTTCGACCGAGCCGCCTAATCTACCGAAAAGCTTAGTGTGGAAAAGGACATCAAGATAGAGAGGATACGCTGTATGCAGGAACAGAGTTTCTAAACTCGCAGTTAAAAAGTACCGCGATAAAGAGGGAATTCAAGCACGAGACATCACCGCACGCACCCCTCGCCAGAACGGACTTGCCGAACGAAAGAACAGTAACACTCAAAGAAGCAAAGAAGAACGCTCCTAGAAGACTCGACTACCCTCAAAGTTTTGGGGCATGCTACCGACACGTACCCGCTACACTCGTAACCGCCACCGCTTACAATGCAACACATGAAGACGCCTTACGAACCGTGGAAAGGGAGAATTCCTTCTATTTCTCATTTCCATATTTTTGGCCGTCCTCGCTTTATCCACAATAATGGGAAAGATCAGCTGAAAGTCTTTGACAAAGAAATCTGATCAAGGAGTATTCTTAGGATACTCTCGTCAAGAAAGCATTCGTAGTCTTTAACTATCTGACTTTTTGCGTGGAGGAAAGCCCTCATGTTGTTTTTGATGAGTTTGTTACCGAGGACAGAAAGATACCGAGCCAAACACTCAAGATGTCAAGCAAGAAGCTGCGTGATCTCTGACCGATTGATAAAGCCGAGAAGATCCAAAGATTGCTGGGATGACGAGTCGACGATGATGAAATTCGACTCGCCAACAAGCAATGTAGCCGACCTAGTTGATTCTCCGCAACGTAATCAACAACAGTAACAACGGCCGACGAGGAAGCCCCCATGGTAACCGAGACCTCTACCGAGAATATAAACTCGTGGGGAACGTTAAATGTTCCCGAGCTAAATGCCCTCGAACCCCGGAAACTCGCAGATCCTAATCTTCTTACCGAACGTCTTCACCACGTAACAAGCATTATCGAAATGCCTAATACTCCTACCGACCGTGCAGAAGTAGTATCGAAGAAGAAGCCCGACTCGTACGCCGTGGCTCGATGCTCATTCTTCGTATCTAATCATCGGAGATCCGTCGCCTACTATAAGGACAAGATCAAGATTAAGTCAAGGCGAAAGCTCACTTTACTCTTGTTTTCTCGTCTGCGTATGAACCTCAATCGATAGAGGATGCACTTAAAGATGCCGACCGGGTCATAGCCATGTAAGAAGAGCCGAACCACCCGTGCGAAATGAAGTATGGGAGCTTGTTGACGTACCTGTACATCAAGCACGTGATCGGAACAAAGCGGGTCTTCAAGAACAAGCGAGATGAAAACAATGTCATTATCGTAAATAAAGCTCGACTAGTTGCAAAAGGTTACGGCCAAGCCGAAGGAATTGACTTTGATGAAACATGTCGCTCCAGCCGCGATTGGAAGCCATTCGCCTTTTTCCTAGCATTTGCAACACATCAAGGTTTGAAAGTATATCGATGGATGTGAAGTCAGCTTTTCCCGAACGGCGCATCAAGGAAGAAGTCTACGTTGAACAACCACCCGGCTTTCAAGCAGGACATCAGTGTACGTACTTAGGAAAGCTCAGATGGGGTTAAAACAAGCACCTGTGGCTTGGTATGATACCCTATCGACTTTCTACTTCCGAAAGGTTTTTAGAAGGGGACAAGAGTCGCACTCTATTCAAAGCATAAAGTCGAAGATGACATTCTACCGGTGCAAATCTACGCGGACGACATCATTTTCGGCCGCAAAAACGAAGTCATATGTCGCCAGCTTGAGAAAATGATGAAGGAGAAATTCGAGATGTCTATGATGGGAGAGATGAATTATTTTCTCGATTTCAAGTAAAGCAATCACCGAAGGAATTTTCATCAATCGAAGCCAAATACACTCGAGATCTTCTCAAAAGATTCGACCGTGATTCCAAAGAAGCCCCCAAGATCCCCATGAACACAAACTTTAAAATCGATCTAGACAATGAGGGAGCTTCGTTAACTCTACCGATTATAGAGCTATTATCGGTTCTTTACTTTATTTAACAAACCTAGCCGACCCGACATAACTTATGCCGTAGGTGTATGCGCAAGATTTCGTGCGAATCCCAAGCGAAGTCATCTGGACACAACTAAGAAGATTCTCGCGATATCTAAGAGGAACACCCGATGCCGGGTTATGGTATCCCGCCGATGATAACTTAATACTAACAAAGCTATTCTCGATGCCGATTATGCAGATGCGGATAGATCGAAAATCAACTTCCGAACATGCCGCTCCTAAAGCAAAGAAGTCGATATCGTGGTTTTCAAAGAAACAAAGACTCGCAGCTACGCCTACTACCGAAGCCGAGTACATGGCCGCAGGAAGTTGTCGTGCCCAAATCCTTTGGCTTCGACAACAATTGAGAGATTATGGTATAACTCGTGATGAAGTGCCTATCTACCGTGACTCCACCAAAGGCAATAGCTATAACTCGTAACCTAGTTCCGCATACGAGATGCAAGCACGCGGATATTCGACATCACTTCATCGTGAGACCATGTCGAGAAGAAGGACATCGAATGGAGAAAATCCATACCGATAAGCAAAGGGGCGCGTACATACCGACCAAACCACTAGCCGAGAACAAGTTCGTAGAACTATCGCTGAGCTAGGTCTCCTAGATCCTACCGAGACAAGTCAAGAGAAGCCAACTACCGATAATGATATTCTTAGCAACAATTGGTACGCATGGAATCAGCACGACAAAGTCGTAAAACTTAGTACAAATGACTCGCCTGGGAGATGCACACCGCACACGCAAGGGGGAACATGGTCATCGCACAACCATCCTCCCCGATAAACGATGGTAACCACCAAGAGGTTTGCGTAGTATCGTTACTTAAATTATTCGTAAGCACGCCGCATTTAACGCATCGGCCGCTTACATTCGCTTGTTAAGGAGCATTTATTTCTTACCATTTATTATGTTTAAGGTTTAAGGGAAGGTCACAGGACCCTTCGCCCGTGTAATTAATGCTCTCTCGTCGCGCATTTAACGCATGTCTTCTCACTTACCTTTATTACGTATATCTATAGTATTGGCGGCTAAGTAATCATACCCTCTATATCATTCAATCTTAGATGTCCATCGATTTTGAA
This sequence comes from Lavandula angustifolia, assembly GCA_028984105.1. NCBI lineage: Eukaryota > Viridiplantae > Streptophyta > Magnoliopsida > Lamiales > Lamiaceae > Lavandula > Lavandula angustifolia. Next base: position 66,108 of record CM054814.1, read on the forward strand.
AGATTAAATTTGAACCATAGGATTCAAACTGAAGATCAAATCAACTAATACAAAATCTTTTCAACTTCGATTACTCCTCACTTTTTGCCATTCTCATATCTTAGAGCTTTTTCTTAGCGATTCGCTTATCTTCCTTACATCCTCATCCAAACTGCATAGTTGTATATTCATTCAAGCTCTATTTCACGGTAATGTATTAATATCTGCTGATAGTCACTGACTTACTCTATTTTCAAGTCCTAACAATTTGTTTTGCAGATTTCAATGGCGATAGTACGTACTCCCCGAGAAGATGGTTTAGATCATGACCATCCGGGTTCGCCGCTGAGCCGACGACGGCTCTCCGACAAGTGGACCTTTCATAATTGGAGCCGGTATTTGGCGCCCTTGAGAAGTCGTGGCCGGCAACTCTTGTGTCGAGGCATCCCCGCTCTCATCCGCCGAGACAAGTTGTGGAGGCCTACTACAACCGGAAGTCGCTCGCCTCAGGAGGAGAAGAGGCTTCGCTTGTTTACAATGGAAGTTGCCCCAAATCAGCCGGGAGGGAGGCTACCCACTCCTTCAATATCTCGTGGGCTCTTGTTCAAGCCTTTCAACTCCCCTCAACTGGTATCTCTCCCTTTGGTTATAAGGAAAAGGAGATAAATGATTACGTCCAAAAGTTCTGTGGACGCAGCGACATAGTGTTTAAGACGGCGCTACAGAGGAATCTTTTGCTACCTCAGTATAGGGGTTTAGCTTACGTTGTATCTCATATTCTCGACGAGCTCACCGATCCTATGATCAGCTTTCTAAGCCGAGGATACAACTGATGATGATTATAAATGATGGAGTAGAAGTGAACTGGGCCGACTACTATACTACTCAGCTGAAGGCCCAAGCCCGTAAGTTCACTACTTCGCCATCGGAGAGAGGAAGCTAACCAAGACAGTGCAAGCTCCCTATTCGGCACCAAGATGCTCTGGGCCGATAGAGAGTGTGGTACAGAACGCTCAGCCTTTTGCGACTCAAAGTCTTTTGATCTCAAGAGTATTAAATTTGTGACAAAGGCCGGAACAGAGAAGTCAATCGGTAAGGGGCCACCCGAACCGAAGAGATCCGCGTCTCGCTCCGCCCCCATCCGTCCAAGTGCCAAAGAAGAGGAGGTCGAGCTAAGACTCGACCCGCCGAGGTCAGCGCTTGCTCGCCCACTTACCATTATCGAGCCAGCCTCCTCCTTCTACTCAAGAGGAGCAACTACTCGATTCGTATACCGGAATCGAGGGAGCGACGATCAAGGACAAGGTCCAAGTGATCAGCCTCGAGGAAACAGAGTCCGACGAGAGGGAACCGTCACCCGAACCTACCGTTGAGTGGACAACAACCGACACCACTCGACCGCGTGCCGCAGCCCGAGATTTAGCATGAGATACCGTAAATTGCCGAGCACGCAGATCCGGTTGAAATAGCAAGAAGGACAAGAGCTCGATGCTCTTAAGGTTTCGCAGACCGGGACATTCTTATTGACTTTGCTAAATCCCAAAGCAGTCACCGTGATGAGCTATCGACAGAGGAGCAAGAGCTCCAAGCCAAGATTGATTCGGAGAGCCACCGATGTGGCGTCCTTCGAAGATTTGAGAGCCGCAATGCTCTATTTACCGAGCTTGAGAGCTCCGATCGAAACAGCCTCCGCCCCCATCTCCACCTTCCGATAAAGGTGATAATGATGATCAAGATGAGGAGATGGATGACAAACCCAAGGAAGCGGATCTGTGGAGAATCTGCAGAGGGACAAACTCCCCAAGAGAAGAGCCCAACACTACCCATAGTCACATCCGGCGAGGCTACAACCGCTCCGAAGGACAAGAGGGAGCAAGCTTGATCTCGCTCTCGAGAGCAGGCTCGGAACCAGCTCTTATCGATACAACCCATCGGTTCCGTGTCCTCACGTTCGTCAACAAGGCTATCAAACGCCAAGGTGAGAAAAATCGACTCCTAGCAAAAAGATGTTCATTTCAAATGGGAGAAGTACACCAAGGCTCATAACGAAGCTCTAAGTAAGTTGGCCGCCGACATCTCACTTCCTAAAGAGGCTTCTCACCGTATTTCAAGGAGATAGTCGAGCAGCCCTAAGGTGCTCAAAAGGCCGATTTAACAAAGACAGTGTCGCAGCCTACTTGCCGCCAAAGATAAAACTTTCTGAAAGCAATGACTCTTGCCATGAAAACAGCTTCAAGGCTTCATAGATGAGAGAAACAAGATAGCAACCGCTTTCTTCAAACAGCCATCAAGCAACAAAGTTGAGGCCTTAAAAGCCATTCGTAACGAAATAATGTAATCAAATGATCAAGCTCGCCGAAACTCCGTCAGAGTCACCGCCGCTGAAGAAATCTAGAGCCGATCAGAGAAAGACCGGGAAAACTACCGCAACTTGGTCGCTGATTTTGATAACACGCTTACCAAGATCAAAGATTCTCGCACAACTGAGCAGACGTAAAAGCTATCCGCACCTCCCCGGCAAATATTGCCGATGCCAAAAAGGGGGGAAGATATTGTAAAAGATGAACCCGATACGGATACACCGGGCGCCCGTATCCTCGAGGGACAAGCTCAGGAGGCAGACCCTCCTCGCCAGCCAGAGCCCTCACCAGCAGAGATTCGGGGGAACAGTTCCGAGGCGTGACCATCTACTCGTAAAGGTACATCTACCGAGGTCCTTCTCCTTGATTTCCCACTACAAGCCACCCCCATCTCCTCTTCACCGCACACATGGACGAAATCGCTCAATTCCTTGGAGAACCAACTCAAGAAGAAGAGTCTCAACAACATGCCGCAGAGGTCTGGGAAGGAAATCGCTACTAAATCCACTACTCCTTCCTCCCCGGCCAAGAAGTTTAAATCAAAAGCTGAGCAAGAGGCATTCGACCTCGTAATAGCCCAAGAGCCGCAAGACAAGCCGGACCAGGAGCGTCGCCTAGAGGAGGCAAACTGGGCAAAGAAAAAAGCCTAAGGGCAAAGCCGCTGTGGGCAAAGGAAAGAGAAAGGTCATTAATACAAACAAAGAGCAAAAGAAGAAAGCCCAAGAAGATTTTGCTAAGTGCTCTTCCGACCGAAATCAAAGCTACCGTCGTAGTATTCCCATATCTACTCTTACACCCGAGCGGATAGCGTAAGATCAAGCGACCTAGGAAGCGACGCCGCAAGGACCGAGTCTCGTACGAGGAGACACTAGAGCAGCCGCTCTCCGTGAGAAGAAAAAGGACGGCCGACCCGGCAAGAATGAAAAGCCTATCTCGATAAGCCGTCCGATCCAAGAAAACAGTATACCCGTAGGATCGAGGAACAGGAGGACTACTATCAAAAATCCTCGTATGAAGCCGATTCCCCGCACCTCATGTGGACAAATGGGTACCCCCGATCCGAATGATCAACGGGAGACTCTCAAAGAAATGTTTGTTAAAAATCTGATGTATGGGGCTTCTATCCGAAAGACATTCCGGCCGATCAACTGCTCGAAGAGTGTTTTAATGAAGTCTTTCCGTAACTCGAGAACGGTTGCCGCCTATCATGAAAGAACCGAACATTCCCGTGAAAGCACCCGCATTCGTAAGATATCCTCCTCCCACGACCAGCTAAAGGCATTATCATCACAAAGTCTATCGAAGAAGAAATCGAACCGCAGCCTATCAAGCATGAGTTACATCCGCATGGACCGTAAGATCAAGAGGAAATCCAGTGTTTTGCGCAAAAGGATTTATAAATTTTATCGCTCGGACCCTCCAACTGATCGCCTCTGGGATTTCAAGAAGAAGACTCGTAGCTTCGTACGAAAGCAAGTGATTTCTCCTCTTTGTTTTTGATAATTCTTTGTAATAGCATAGGAACCCGTACTTTGACGATCTATATTTAAGAGTTCCTATCGCTTGCTAGACAATCGCTCATTGTCTTTAAGCCTTTTAGTGTCATGTTTTCACGACCGATCACCAAGTGATCTCGACACACACTCACATCGCTCCGATCTCGCCTTTCTCTCACCCGCCGAAGATCATTTACTATTATCGCTTTTTCCTCGATGCTTTAAGGGGGAAATTGTTGTCGTAGGGACAAGATCTTTAATAGATGTTGGAGTATGGAGGTTTCTGCATCATCAATCGGGGGAAATTGTCGGATATGAGTCAAGAGATTGATACTCACTGCTCTAGGGGTTAGAAGAAATTTGGGAAAATCATAGTAGTACTATGGAATTGAAGATCCCAAAACCGAGCCGATATCGTGAGATTAGTGTGTCGATAGGATTAGCCGATGTATAGGTTAGGACTTGATGTTTTATTTATTGTTTTTGTCTAAGTCCCGTACGGGGTAGTTGTTGGACCGATCTTCCGCCGAAGATACTTTTCGTAACCCCATGTCATCGTTGTAATCGCCATGCTTCTTCGTCGAAGTCGAATGCTAAACTCACCGGAGACAAGCGCATTAGCTTACCCGATCTCGCAGAAGACATTATCGCCGATGGTCATCGCCGGAAGAACCTATTCAAGCACAATACCTTCGCAGCCGACCAACCGACTATCGAAGCTCACTTCATCGCCGACGACTCACCCGAAGAAGACAGAGACGTATTCCGCCCATCGGACCCGACGTAAAGCGACCCCGCACCCGAAGTCTTTTCGAATAGTTCAGCCAGAAGACATACGAGGTTGTTTGAACGGCCAACTCGACACTCTCACCAACTACAAACCTCGACCAATGAGAAGCCGACAACGCTTACCTACTCTACAAGCAAAGTCAGCTCACGAACAAGCCGCATTAACCGCCCCCGCTACAACTAGCTTGAATTTACGGCCGTTTTCTTGGAGGCTTGTGACACGTGGCATCGTCGTCTCCAACTGACATATGCCACAACTCACAGCCTATAAATAGAGAAGGATTTGAAGATTTCAAACACGTAGGAATATACGCGAAATCAAGGGAAAGCATTCAAGCTCACAACGCTCTAGAACCTTCTAGCTTATCCAGAGACGAACTAGTTTTCATAGAACACTTCTTGTAGTTCATCTCTGTAGAGCTCTTTGATCCCTTTCTTCTCTAAACTAAGCTCATCGCCGTATTCATAGCTTAGATTCGAAGGAGTTCACATTTAGTGAATCGTTCTTGTTGTAAGAACTCCTTCTCGCTTGGAGAATATTCCCTCCCCTTCTAAACTTAGGTTTGGATTGTAAAAGTCGCTAAGGACTATAACTTAGAAGGATCTGTCCCGCGCACAATTTCCTTGCCGAGACTTGCTCGCATTAATCAACAAGTTTCTCCCCGCCGAGTTCAGGACCGCGGACGTAGGATCTCGTTATCCGAACCACGTTAAAAATCGCCTGGTTATTTATCGCTTTATCGCATCGCATTTAACCCCCGTTTTAAATCATCGCCTTGCATAAAACGTATCTTAAAAAGCGCACACCAAAAGACTTTACATTGCGAAAACACGTTTTCAAAAGAGACGACTCCGCCTAACACTTATCCGCACTACGCCTCCGACCGAGCTTCGTAATACCGACATCGCCGCAGAAGAGCTCGAAGCCGACTCACTTTGACCCCAACGATCGAAGGCTTACTTGGCACCGTTCATCGCTGCAAACACGCCTTCACCGACCTTCACCGAGAAAAAGAAACAGAGCTCGTGTGTATTCACCCCCCCCCCGACTTTTCGCCTCCCGACCAACAAACCACGTGGCGCTTCTTTTGATCATTTGTCTAGTGGTCGTTCTAAATCATGATGGCTATCATGGATGGAGTCCAAGTGAATTAGACCGAATTTTCGTCGCCGAAGTTTAAGTCTCGCCTCTGGGGGGGCTACCGTGTGGTAGCAAAGTGTCTATCCTTATCGAGGATTTCTCGCCAACGAAGAGTAGCCTTCGCTAACTCATTCTCTTTCGATAAGAAGAATATCAAATTTCAGAACGCAACAACAGCTGAGAAGTCTATCGAGCGTGGAATTCTAGATAAGCGCTCAACACCATCCACTCAAGACCCATGCCCACCTTAGCAGAAGAAAAGGAAATTGTTGAAGAAAGCTGAGTCAATACTTATCCCTAAGTATGTATCCATACAGATTCAAAGTCCGGGAAAGAAGATGTGACTCTGATTGATAAAGTTAAAACGATACATTCAGATGAGACTCGGTCAGATATTCCTACTGACAAACCTCAGAATAAGATCTCCACTTTAGTACTAACTTCAAGATGCATGCCACCACAAATCTACCATCAAGAAATAGGGGAACAGATTCCCCGAGATACTAGATAATTTAGATCTAGTAGACATCGCAAGTAAGGGGCTGGGGTCCGGATGCGCCTCTCGATTCCCCGGAATGGGATATCTAGGACGAGACTATCGACATAAGGGCAGCCCCAAAGATCGATACTTGAGGAGCAAACTCTTAAGGAGGAGATCGGCCACGGAGAGCCACCGACATCGCTCGACGGATGAACTTCGCTCAGCCTATGCAGATGCTCTCGAGTCCGAAAGGCATCCGAACAAACTTTCTCACCCCGCACTCAACCCCGACTCTCAACATGATGAGTCACCACCCAAGGATGCACTGTGGAGGATCTACCGAATGAAAATCTCCCGTAGATGATGATGATTCACCACCTCCACCTCCATCTCAAAGACCGTCTACATATCACCGCATTGAAAAAACTAAGCAAATCCAACTATCCAATCCGCTAAGATAAAGGACGCTTGAACAACCCATACCTACTCGCTAAACCTCGACCAATGAGTAGCCACCAAAGACTGCACTGCCGTACTCAACAAATGCCTTAAGCATTAGGGTGACAAGAACAATCTTCTTACAAAAGATATTAATCTCAAATGGAGCTAATCTACCAAGTGCTCGACTCAACAACCCGAGCGACCTAACCGCTAACTGTAGAGGATCAATACACATATCATTACCGAATTCTCAATTCCAACAAATCTTGTTGTCTTAGGCCCAAACATTTTTTGATATAATGGTCGCCGCTTTGTCTCGATGTCCTCAAATCCGTCGAAGAGCGAAATGTACTCAACCATTGATAGCGTCTCTCGAGTAGTCGTGGAACAAGTCAATGTCGGTCGTGCAATTAAAAATGAAGCGATTGAGCTGATTGAAATGTACATGAAACAAAATCAGAAGCAAAAGATGAAGTACTCGTAGTCGCCCGCATCGAATACGACAAACAAAGGGGATAAGTACACACGACGCCGTCGTGGGACGTTGAAGCCAAGATTGAAACAATAGGTCTCTCGCCCCTCAAGCCTTGTTGAAAAGGTCATAGCTCCGTCCACTCTTCTAGATGATGCCAAAAAA